>SCHK01034426.1:0-13770 GCA_004124795.1 Poropuntius huangchuchieni
CGTTTTGGAACCAAACTCTTCACAATATATGTATACACACACACACACACACATACATACGCACACACTATACTATATTTGATATTTAAATTTCATGATCAAAATTATGAAATACCTGTTGTATACAATCTACTACATGCCTTCTGTAATCTGAGGTATTTTTGCCTCAAATATGACCTCCATATTCTCCTATATTTTAGTACACAAGTCATAAGAGCCATTATACTCAACAAATGCACATATTCAAACTTTTTAGAAAATATTCAAAAGCTCAACCGTTTAATGGTTCAATAACCAGTTGGTTCAATTGCTGACTATTATTTCATATGCCAGGCGTTATAGGGTTAAACTAGCTTGTTAAATAGTCAGAAAATGAAGTAAATACCCATATAACAGGAGGTTGCGGTTTGAGGTTAAGGCGGAAAAATGGCAATAAAACCAAACTGAAAGGGAGGGTCTTGCTGACAAGTGATAAATGGTAAAATAGAGAGAATGAAACTCAGGGGATCTGGTAGGAGGGATGTTAGCTGAGAGCAAACAATTCACTTAGCTTCAACCTAACCTCTAAGACATTTTCATCACTGTGATGAGTTTCATTTTTTGGTTGGATTTTCCCAAGGTAGAGTTTGTTTAACACCATGCCAGCTATCACGGCTCTATATGTGGTGAGAAAAAAAAATATAGACTTTTTCTGAGGTTTTTAAAATTGACCTTTGATAAAAAAAAAAAAAAACTTTTCCTCAGGTTTTAAAAAATAACTTTTAATAAAAAAAAAAAAAAAAACCCTAACTCAAAGTAAAAGTGAATCTCAAATTCACTATAAAATAAAGCACTTGTCCAGGTCATATACCACTCCAAAACCAAAAGAAAAAAAAAAAACCCCATAAGATATTATATTTTGTACACCGAAAAAGCCTACTTTAAATTTACTTTTTTTTTTTCTTTTCATTGTGACATGCATGACAAGTGGATTTTAACCCCAAATTGTCAATACTGTAAGGCATTCAGACAACGTTCTTAAAGTTACTACAATACAATGATTTAAAAAAATATATATATATAAAATCACCATAAAGGCAGTACAACAAACACCTTCATCATTTATGAATACGGAAAAATCCAAATTTCCATTTTCATTTTAAGTAATAAAAATGATACAATTTTGCATTACAACAAAAATATAAAATAATTTAAGGACATTTTGCTTAAATGTCAAAAAATATTCTCACAACTATTAAAACAATCCTATGGAGACAAATATGACCAGCGCATGTTCTAAGTTTTGTAAGATTCACCCATATTTTATGCTCATACTGTCTGTGAACACCTAGATGTCAGTATCTGTATCATAGTCATGTGATGTGTGATATTCTGACAAGCTAGATGACAGAAAGAGCTTTTTTGTCTGGATGAGAGACAATCACATGGGGCGATGAGAGAAGAGGTGTGGTGTGGGAGAAGAAAGCAAGCTGACTTACTCTCACAGGCGCACATGTGACCACAGGGTTGGAAAAGCACAGCTGCCTTTTTATCAGAGCAAACCACACACTCCTCAATCTGTGAATGAGAAAAAGATGATTTCACTATGGCACATGAGAATATATCCATGCCCAATGAAACTAGTGGGGTGGGTTTCTGTACCTTGGTTCTAGACTGGACCTGTTCCTTACAAATGAGACACTTCTTGACACGAGGCGAGCAGAGAGAGCAGGTAGCGATATGACCACAGGGGCCAAAAAGAGTGTCTCTTTTCATATCCGAGCACACCATGCATTCCTCAAGAGTCTCATTATTACTGTTTAGAGACGGGCTACGGGAGCCAACCTGCCCACTGAGGACAAGAGAGGAAGAGAACAAAAACATTGATTGAGATATACAGTGCAGATGGATTAAAAGATGAATAGCAAAATTAATAATTAATGAATAGCAGGAAACACATCATGAAGTCAATTTCAAATGTCTGCAGTGCAAGCTTCAACAGATGCCCTACTGTTTGGGGAGATGTGCATACCTAGTCTTCTCTTTGTGGCATTTAGCAAGGGCCTTGCAGAGACTGGGGTCAGGGCACAGGTCCAGAGGAGACTGGCCCTTCTTGTTACGGATGGTGAGGTCCGCTCCATTAGCCGCCAGGAAGCAAGCAATAGAAGCTGCGCTCTTCTTCTCAGCCCCCTGAGTGCCCAGTCCCATAATTAACTGTGAAGATTCACCACAAACAGAGTCAAAAACAGCAGATTAATACAGCTTATCTATTAAAGTCACAATTACCCATGTTGAAGTTTAATTAATTATACTGCTCAATTAAAATGAGAACAGTGCAGCCTATTAAAAAAAAATACAAATAAAAATCTGACATCTCTTCTGAGAGCATCTTCTTTATATCAATTTCAAGGCCTATGAAAATACAAACTTAACTATATACAGGGCTAGTTAAAATAATTCCTATGAGCAGATCACTACTGTTTCTAATGAAAGTGTTTGATTTCTACTTAAGGGACACTGTTTTCATTTCATCATTGAATTAAAATATTTTGATTGAATCCTCAGAGATTTATGCCCCTCCACTGAAAGCATATGCAACTAAAACTTTGATGCTTCGAAATGTTAAAGACATAGTAAACATAATCTGTATTGAATTGAGCGGTTTAATCCAGGTCTACTGAAGAGACATGATTGCTTTATATGATGAGCGGATTTCATTTAGGCCTTTATTCACAGGAAAACACTGATCAATGCACATACAGAGAGCTCATCAAATATGGTACTACTTGCTTTACGTGCAACAACAAATCTACTTGGTTGCTTGCGAGACACGAGAGGACAATTCTTATTTGTTCCCATGTACAGGCACATTTGAGCTCAAAAGCAATCATGTCTCTTCAGAAGACTTTGATTAAACAGCTTAAGTCACATGATTACAAGACATTATGTCTTAAATTTTGGTTACCTGGATTTTCAATGGAGGGACAGAAAACGTTCATTTATGAATCTTCATTTGTGTTGAAGATGAATGAAAGTGTTATGGGTTTGGACAACCTGATCTAATGACAATTCGCACATTTTCAGAGGTGGCTAATTCATACGAATTTGTACGACCTCGCTCGCTATTTTTGCTAAATCGTATGTATTTTACGAGTTTGTATGAATTTGTACGAATGACCTACACCTAACCCCGCCCCTAAACCTACCCATCACTGGGGTCTAGACAAATCATACAAGTGAGGTTGTACGAATTCATACGAATTATTTTACCTGCCAAAATTTTGCAAAGCAGATATATAGTTTTTAAACGGTGTTCTGGATATTTAAAAGTTTTTCACTTGCAAGGTAAAAAAAAACTAATCAAATCACTTAACTAAAATCTCTGTTAAGCAATAGAAGCAACATTAACAACGATGCTTGTCTTAATAAACATGACTAAAATAATCATTAATTGACTTTTGTGTAAAGAAACACAAGAGCCCCATTCATGCCCATTATGTTGGTATAACAGATTAATCTGGAGTGATGAAATGCTATAGACCATATTGAGCTAATGAAAGTGGGCAGATCTCGACATACTGATTACTTTAGTGGAGTGTTTTAAATGGATGGCCCGACTCTCCATCTGCTGCATGTGGTAAGTGTGATGGCTTGATAGGGAAAGAGATTTGTCACACTGTTTGTGTTAATGAATGGCGGACTGCTGGCCTGGAAGCAGCCTCCTGTCACACAACGCTTGATTTACGACGGTCGTGGAGAGGCGATGATGTGAACTGGCAGGGCTGGGGTCAGGCGTAAGAGGAGCTACAAAGGCTGTAAAAGATAGGGTGCAGGCGACCGGCATCGTCAGTCTGCCTGGTGTCAGACATTATGGTGAGAGTTTCTGACAGTTGATCCAGAGTATATTGATAGCATAATGTGTTAATGAAGATAAAGAAAGGCTGTGGGGATGAGAGGTCACAGATAAGTGCTGTGAAACACCTAAGAAACAATGGCACTGATGGAAGAATTCACGTATAACAGCAGCAGCGGCGCAGAGAAAAACCTGCAGATCAGTTGTTCTGATGTGATCTGTACCCTGTTTGAATGGTTTTTAATATACCCCCATCTCTCATTTTTAATATCTTTTTACACAGACATCCCAAACTAATGGTTAGAGAGTCGGACTCGTAACCCCAAGGTCATGGGTTCGAGTCTCGGTCCGGCGGGGATTGTAGGTGGGGGGGGGGGGGAGTGTACAGCACTCTCTCCACCCTCAATACCATGACTTAGGTGCCCTTGAGCAAGGCACCGGGCGCCGCAGCATAAATGGCTGCCCACTGCTCCGGGTGTGTGTTCATGGTGTGTGTGTGTTCACTGCTGTGTGTGTGCACTTGGATGGGATAAATGCAGAGCACAAACTTGGCCGTATGTCATGTCACTGTCACATTATATAAAAGGTCTATTGTTCTTCAGTAAAACCATCAAACTTGTGAATTGATCATTCTTTTGAAGTGTTTACAGTTAATTGGTTCATTTATATTTTCTGTGAAATTATCAGTCAGATTCAGTCGTGCTAATTTAATTATTTACTTATTTTAATTGCCAAAAATTTAACCAAATCTAGCGTAAGGCTAAAAGCAGCCTATGAATTTATATTTAACCTCAGTCATTCAAAAAGCAGCTACAGAAAACAAGCAAAGAACATTTACATTACCATTGGAACAAATAAGACCTAATATTAATTAGATATTACATTATTACTAGCCTGATAATAAAAATCTCTGACTATAGTCTATCGGCACAACCCTACTGGTCCCTTTTTTTTTTGTCTGAAAACTCACATTCAGACAATTTTCATTTTATTCTAAATGAGGGAGAAGTGCAAATGTAAGTAGGAAAGTAGCTAACAATTAAATAATTTTAATTTCTAGATGAACTACCCCTTTAAGTGCTAAAACCTACAGACAGTAAACTATTCAATTTAACTTTATATGGGCTGAAAAGCTATAAGAAGCTGATGGCTGACAGTGTGAGACCAATCACATCAAATCCAGCTACACCATGGCTAGCTTTGCTCACTGATGTTCTGCATGAAGTGTTCACTCACTATATTGTCACATTTGGGATCATTTACCTGAGAATGTGGTATTCATTGAATTTTAAATCTGCTCTGATAGAGTTCATAGGCTTGGTAATTTGATTGTAAATGTAATGATTAGGCTGCTGTCTGCCAAAGCTGTCTTCTTTCTGGTTTCTCTCCTCCCACTCAATTTTCCACAAATATATGCAATCCCAAGAAAGGCGATGGGATAATCAGTGGAGAATGTCTCACCTGAAGGATTGTGTAGTACATAGGACACTGGACTGCAGTGGAACTGTGGCTCATTGGGCCGGTTACTCATGTGACAGCAGGGAAATGGCTCTTATAGCAGAGTACGATCTATCATTGTTAACACAGGGACAAGCCTGAGAAAAGCACTTACAGTTGCAGAGTATCTACACTGTCTCAGTGTTTTACTACATGTTACTTAGAGCTCTTTTTGGAATCTGTGTCATTTTTTTTTTGTACATAAACGTTCAGTTGTTTGGGTGGTGTGAAAGCGCTTTCGCTAATTCAGGAAATCGTAATCAAGTTCGCTTGAAATGGTAGTTTCAATGGTAGTGCAATATAGTTAATGCTCCTGATCACACTTACTGTATGTCTCTGAGTAAAGCATGTTTCATAAAACTATAATGTTTATTACATGGAACTGTAGTTGGATGTTTCCTCTAGGATGCTAAAACTGCAGAGATGCAAACAACGTGACAAAATGTATCTGTAGTGTCCGATGATTTCAGTGATGCGAAAAATACTGAGAGAATCGCGGCATCAAATCATAAAAATGGAATGTACAGCATAATTTGGCAAATTTTGGAATAATAAATCAAAAGTAGGGCAGAACAATTAATCAAGTCATGATTTGGACTAGTGTCTGTGAATACAAAATCGTAGAAAGACTATTTAAATATGAAGTCTGCATGGTTTGTGTCACAGGGATCTAAAAATGCAATTTTTGGTAAACTTTTAATAAACAGTTAAATTGTCTAAGTTTTATTATTTCAATAAATGACACATACCTTAGACATTAGTGAAACTAATTATAACCATTAAAACCGAAATTGGAAAGGGAAAAAAAAAATAATTCATAGGGCCCCATTTGTGTAATATTTTGTCTTGTATGCTCTTTTAATTAAACAAATTTTAACAACTGATTTAAAATTGTAAACAATTTTTTTGTGGATCAATCCAGTATTTGCAACTTTATTCTGCCACTTCTAATCAAGTACACTGCACTGAAAGTGTTTACTACATGACACTGTTAACCTAAAGCTTTTATTGAGAACACTTGTACCGTTTATATACTTCTCTGTACATACTGTGTTTTTGGAGGGCTCCCAGGGTTCCACTTTGCTGACGTCCTGCATGTCCTGAAGTTGGCGCAGCTGGGACAGAGTGTGGTGACGCAGAGCCTCGTGCAGTGGCGTGTCTCCGTCCTTGTCTTGCACGTCCAGCTTTGCCTCAGCTCGCACCAAGAGCTAGACACAAACAGAGGATGGAATTTAACCAATGTGTTCTCATCATGTTCACCGATGCAGATGAACAAGCTAACAATGACATCTAAAGCATGTGTCAAATTTCATCATATATTTATATGAAAAAAATAAGATAAATTGTAATGTGTGAGACACAATAAGAACATGTTTGTTTGGTTATTACTTGAGAATCCTTCTTAATAGACTATGCCAACACAGATGCTTTGAAAAGAGGAGAGCTGCGTAGCTCTTACATGACCACAAGATGGTGCTTTAGCTCCCATTGATTTCCCCTTTTCCACCCCCGCTTCCCATACCTCTCCTGGCGTAGTCCAGATTGCTCAGGACTAAATGAATTCAATTGGAGGGGATAAATCTGCAGAACTCCGTGCATTTAAATCTTTAGCTGGAGCACTTAGCTACATTGCTTCATCAATGCTTTTGTGTTGAGTAGGAAGCCAGAACACAACGTGAGGGGTGTAGATGTCAAACATTGAAAGGAAATAAAAAATAAATAAAAAAAAGACAGAACCACTTACTCGCACTATCTGGGTGTGCTGACGTTCTACAGCAAGGTGCAGTGCCGTCTGCTGGTTAACGTTCTGTATGTCCAAATTAGCACTTCCCTATGGAAAGAGCAACACAGAGAAAGAATAAATGCTTTCAACTTTAGCCACTGTGATGTTTACATTTTTATAGATATATGATATTTATATGAATATGCCTTACAAAACAACACAAAAAAGTGATAGTGGATATTTATTCACAAGCCACAATAAACATCTGAGGTTCACTGAGGTTCGATTAAGCCAGTGCCAATGTCTCTCCTCAACTACTGAAGATAAATCGCTGCTCATAAGTATGCCTTCTAGTCCCATAGGTTGTGTTAGGAAATGTGAGCTAATGGTGATTTGTATTCAGATATTCCCTGACTGAAACCCCATAGCAACATCTCTCTGCACTACTGCAGTGCAGCTCTACTGTGGTTCGTAGGCTGAGGCTTAAGTCGCTGGTGTGAACCTTTTCTTTGTCTCTCCCTCTCTTCTGTCATGGCAGGTAGTTGACAAAGGGCTGCACTGAGCCAGCGCAGCACTCTCATAACGCTGCTGGAATGTTGCAATAACATTGTTACTGTGCCGCGACATAACGCTGAGCAACAGTGTCATATTGTACTGTGGTGTGTGAAGGTGAGGCACTGAACCAGTTTGGCCAAATTCGCACATGCAGAACAGAAGAATCCTTCATGTTTGAAACAGTTCAGCTTGAGACCACTGTGTTCTTGCAATGCACTGCATCCTATTTGCATTGAATTAAACTAGCCCCGCCTGACAGGTAGGTAAAGCGGAATGACAGGAAATGCCACTTATTTGGATTTCTACTTCCTAAAATCCAAATGTGAATTCTGCTTCAAAATTCAATAACCTAGTACAATGAGAACTGGGTTACTTTCTCAGCTCTTCTAGGTGCCTAATGACATAAGCTGAATCAATTATCCACCTGAATTATTATCTGCACAGGCACTTGATTCTTTCACCCTTCTAGTGGACTGAATAACCTGCTGGAGTACAGGGTCTCCAGGATGGGGCGCTTCTATGGTGCAATGTGTGAGTGTGCATGTTAGAATTGCGGACCTGGTGGACTAGGAGCTCTGCCACTTCCACGTGATTGTTGAGGGCAGCCAGGTGAAGCGCGGTGTAACCATCGTCCTTTTTCTCATCCACTATCCATGGTCTTGGCAGTTTGGATAGCAGCACACGCATGGCACTGCAAAACAAAGATGAGAACACAAATTGCAGCAATTGAAAAGATGAACTAATAAACATTTAATAAGTGAGCAGGCTTTTGTAAATTTGGTATTTTGTTAAATTTGAACTCTGACAAATCAAGCAAGAACAAAGACTAGAATTTTGTGTATTGATGTCTTTCCGCGGTTGAAATAAAATACGTTATGATGTTCGTTCATGTTTATTTTAAGTAAATATTAAAAGATGATTGGTTCACGTGTGCCGCTTGAACTGAGGCAATACAACAATCTGCTACGACACACACTTTGAAATGTAAATAGTAGAAACAAGCACAAGTGTTTGGGAACAAGTACACAAGTAACAGTAATGATCTATCATGAAATCAAGAAAGTATGGCTATTAAAAACATTTGATCCACAAGGTTGAACACTGACTTAATGTCTGTGTACAGTACACAATACAGTACATTGATCTATCTGCTACATACTGGCTGCTTTACCTGACCAGTTCTTTGAGTAGCCAAAATAAACATTTAAGTAAATGCATATACATGTAAACATGTATAAAGCAGATAGCCCTACTGACATCAAAAGGGGATTTGGAACAGCCACTGGAACAGAGGCAATGCCACCCATTCAAGCCCCTGGAAAACTGACATACCCAAGCAATCTCATCAGGTCATGACGAATCAAGGAAATATCACTTTATGTAGTGCTCATCTGGTTATTCACTGTGCTCAAAAAGAAATGCAGGGTTAGTATTCTCAAATATCTTTGAGTGTTAAGGGTGTTAAAGTATCTTTGGTAGGATGAGCAGAAATAAATGAGGATGCATCTAAAGGACGAGGGGGGAAAAAAAGAAAGTGATGAATGCAATTTCAGAGATGAGGTGGATTTGTGGAAGCCTCTGAAGTGCTGCTTTTTGCTGCAGGGTGGATTCTGGTAAACCCAAAGCCAGTCTCTAGTTACTTAGGTAGTGCGGAGAGAGAGCATGAGCTCAGTACACATTTGGAGCGCTGTGCAGCAAAGCAGTTGTACTGCAGTGCACACGGCATGCACACACGCACAGCCCAGTTACATCTTCACACCTGCAATGCTCATGGAGGCTTGGAATTTGTGGATATGCCCTTTAAATTATGTACAACTGATGCATAAGATTAAGAAAACGTGATCATCAACGGAGTGAAGAAATTCAAAATGATCACACAAAGATAACCAAGGTTTCGATAGAGCCTTTAACACCCATGCACTTCTTTTGGACTGCACTGGCACAGACATCCCGCTCAGGAAAGTAGTAGCCAATATAGAAAATGGTTTGCCACTGGTGCATTCTTGTTTTGGCAAGAATGCGATGTCTCAGTGGCAGTAAGGCGCTGGCATTGTGAGTGGCAAGCCCTTCTAGATGAGGCGTAGATTGACAGGCTGCCTGCCACGGTGGTGGAAATGGGCAGGCATTAATATTAATGCAGCTCGCTGGCACTACTGCATTGCAGTCAACTTTTTTTGTTGAGGAGGAGTTCAAAGAACACTAAAAATATGCAGTCTGTGGCACAAACCCCTTGAAATTCCTTCCTGGAAATGATTTGTGAGCAAAGGGGAACTGAGATGATGATTGGGTTGTTATTGGTGGCAATAAATCTTTATAGGGTCTCGATAATAGACTTGACGTAGGTAACCGTCTCGTGAAGAACAAGGCTCAGAAGAAGCAATGAGGCTGAAGTAGCCAGATGTACATAGGGGGCAAATGTAAAACTGAAAGAGAGGAAAAGGCAGGCAGGAGAGGCAAGGTGAAGGAGAAGCACGATGGAACTGGGTCACCCTGTGAGATACGAAGATCCCTCAGGAGCATGCAGACGAGGCCTGTTGTCTCTGGTAGCCACATGGTAATTTGTCATAGGCCTGAAGCCCACTGTTACTAGGAAGGAAAAGGCGAACACTACCTTACAGTAGCACAAGAGCAGCAGATTTAAGCGCTCCAATCTTTTAAATGCAGCAAAGAGTGAGTCAAATATATGATGGACCTGGATAAGATGAACCAGTCAACTCTGGGAACAGTGGAATAAGCACCACCTTGTACCATCAAGACTGTAAAGTTGTGAAGTTAGATGGCATGGTGCTCTTTGCATACACTATAGGTGAGAAATCTGACACTTTAAGCTCATACAAATGAGCACACCGCACACATAAAAATGGAGTGTGGCTGTACAAGTGGAGTGGTACCTTTTTTCCTTATCTTTATGTAAGCCATACCAAACATGATTATAATTAATAGCCCAATGCGTATAATAATGCAAACGAACCGTGCTTGAATAAATAAACAGAACGAACAATGGCTGAAATGAGACTGAGTAACTGAAACAATTAAGAACAATCAAGACTGAAAGTGGATCCAGAATGTCTGCTGAGCGAAGAAGTGTTTGTTATTAAGTTGAGCTTGCATAATGCTTTCTTTAAAGTGACTCCCTGGCAACTTTGTCTTTATTGGACCTTTAATAAAATCCATTAGCATTAAAAGTGTGGTCAACTACTGAATTTTTACATTGGTTGTAACTGAGTCTGATATGGTAAAAGATTTTGTGAAAATGTGAGGAAGAAGGTACTGCAAAACAAATTACAAACTTAAACTTTAATTTGTTTAATTTTATAGGTACGTCTGTCTCACGCGAATTATCTGCGTCAACGAAGGACCCATCGGCACAGTAATATCCGTGACCTAATTATCTATGCTGTTTCTAGAGGCATATTGATAAGACAAAAAAAAAAAAAAAACTTCCAAATCCAAAATATTGCTGCACACACATGGCGACAAATAATGTGCTTTGCATGCTACAAGAACAAAGAAACAAAAGAAACATGGTATTTCCAACACGAAATTCATATTTTACTTAGACTATGCATTATATACAGGTGTTATATATCAAAAAACATTTAATAGAAATACCTCTAGGGATCTAAAAAGGAGTAATAAATACAAACTCACTGAGGGNGCATATGTACAGGTTGCATATGACTATGCATTATATACAGGTGTTATATATCAAAAACATTTAATAGAAATACCTCCAGGGATCTAAAAAGGAGTAATAAATACAAACTCACTGAGGGAAAATGACACGACAGCGAGGTGACTGAAAATTTTATTCTTTGTGTAGTAAAGGAATATTCTTCGATTGGTAGCTGACTCACTTAGGGGAGTGGTAGACATCACTGCTATAAATCTTAGGCTTTAAATCACTCCAACCCAAACTGTTTACTTGAGGTGGGTAAATTTAATCCACCAAAGTAGCTCAGCTGGTGTCCAAGCTCTTCAGAAACAAGCAGCAAAGAAACGCTAAACTAACAATTCAGCACACAGATGTCTAATAAGCAAGTATTAAGAATACAGTTGGGTGTACTTGAAGTTAGATGCCCATTAACAGCAGTATGATGCACTGCTGACAGGTTGATTTAATGATCTGCATTGGGGTTCTATTTACTGCCTGCTCAAGTATTACGGTCACAAAATGCATTTAAAATACCTATAGGTCTTGCCAAGTAAAGAGCATTAATACTGCAGTCTAGAAGTCCGACCAATATCTTGTAATCTAGGAGTCTGACCAAAATCTTATGTAATGATATAAATTATTTTGGTAACACTTTATTTTAAGTACCAATTTTCACTATTAGCATGCATATTACTAGCAAAATGGTTGTTTATAAGTGTGTATATATATATATATATATATACACACACATATATACACACATACATACATACACACACACAGATACAGTTATAGATAGATACAGTTATGGTTTTAGTTAAATATATATTTATATAGAGATAAGCCATCTTTAAGCCGAGCAGATGCTGAAAAAATACCATCAATAGACACGATTTATTTTTGAACTTAAAGTGCAGACGCTAGCTGAATCATGAGGCCATCAATGCTCAACTTCTCCATCATTCTCTTACATGTCAGTTTGAGTTAAGTAGATACAGTGACCTCTAAGTGACCATATGGGTTTCTATGGAAACCATGTATGAATTATTCAATGCTTGAGAATGGGTCAGTTATTAACATGGGTCAGTATGCAAACTGTAAATTTTACTGATGCACTGAACAGAAGTCTTTTCAATTTGTGCTCCAATACATATTGATTCATTAATGGGAGGAATTAGAAGTGATTTGGAAGTCAACCGAATATCTGTTGATATCTTGAGTCGATTCTACAAAAGGATCAAAACAAGATCAATCCTTTTTGAATAGGGCTACTACTAGAAATAAAACCGCTCTTAAAGCAATGGCAGCAATCATAAAAAAATATATATATATATCAAGATTTAAATGCTATGAAGTATTATTAATTATTCTAGTGCTTCACTTACTTTCTATACCCACTTCCCTTACTGCTACTCATGATGATATCCACAGTCATGTTTCTTACCATTATGACACCAACTACGACAACTATTGGCTCAGAATAATGACTTGGCCAACCCCCAGAACAAGAAAAAGTGGTTTGATTGGGCAAAAGGCAGTTTGGCTTGTGTCAGTTTGTCCTTGGATGGTCTGGCTTGATTGATTACAGTCCTTTACCCCAGTGGAGGTGGACATGTGGGGGAAAGGTTGAAATGTGCATTGTCCAAATAGTTTTCCGTTTTTGGTTGCAATGACACCAGCAGATCATCCAGTAGGTGATTTGTGGAAAAGTGGAATATAAAGATTTAGACATTTTGAAATCCATCCAGACAATTTAAGTTATTAATATGGCACAGCTAGCCACCACTCCTGTCTTATTAACATAAAAAAACTACACAGTCACTGTTCCTATTAACCACAGGCTTGTTTCAAACCACCTTTTCTTTATTTACAACAATGTTTCCCGCAAAATCAGACCAACTTGAGTTACAAATCTTTACTATGAGCTTACTGTTGTGAATTGAGGCATGGAGTCCATTTTAAACACAGTTTTTTTTTTTTTTTAGATTTATTTTTGGCCTTTCGGACTTCATTGGATGTGACGGTAATAGTGCTGTGACGATAACCGCGTTACCGCATAATGTTGAGGTCATCACCGTCACCACCGCACTTTTTTATTTTTATTTTTTGCTAATGAAAGTTACAGGAGTACATATGGCTTGTGATGAAATATAAACAGTAATCATTGTTTGTCAATTTACTGTCTTGCCAAAGGGCCTAGCTGCAGACTTGCACTTGCACTCTCAGACTGGCACTTCCGCACACGTAACCTGCAAATGGTGCGTCACAAATCGTGCGTGTTGTGGTGACACTGTAGTGGTGATTTATTGATTAAAACTAATTTACAATAACTATGGTCCTGCAAGAAAAAGACAAGACCCGCAAATTAGCGGCCAAAGAACAGCAGAATATGAATGCGATGCACAAAGTCCCAGTCGGCCCATGTCCGATAGCTTATCAGAATTACCGGCCCGAGCCCGTCTTTTTCCCCCCTTCTTATACAACTATTTGAGCTATTAAAATAGTTCA
>SCHK01034475.1:4031-17201 GCA_004124795.1 Poropuntius huangchuchieni
AAAACGGCTGACTTCGTCAGAACGTGTTATTCTATGAAGGGTCAGTACCGTTTGACTCGACGAGTTTCTCAATCTCCTTCAGTCTGCGTCTCAGATACTCGTTGTCCTTCTGCACGCTGTCCAGCTCTTTTTCATACTGCAGGACAGTCCCGCCGATCATGTCCATGATTTCATTCAGCGTCGCCATTAAACGCTCCGTCAGAAACGTGTTGATGACCTGCAGCTTGGTCATGTTGCTGTTAGCTCGCAGTTATTTTATTTCGGCGTACAGTAAGGCAGAATGTAAACACAAGTCTCTGTGGTCATATGACCATGTACATGTTCCTCTTTAACCAAAGAAATGAACCGATTCAGCAGTGATTCAGCGCCAACCAAAGGAGAGGAGTCGAAGGTACAGAAAGAACTGTTCTTCTTCTGCTCCTCCTCTTCTTCTTCTTCTCTGCATTTACTGGAGGGTTGCAAACCAACTACAGAGATGCAAACACCACCTACAGTCATTTTTCGTCATTGTTACTCTACTAGTTTTTAGTCCAATATTTACAATTCTGTAATTCCAGAAGCTTGTAATCCTGTTCATGTTTCTTTTTCTAACACATATGGACCTGTGTTGTGTTTACCTATAAGGTGGAGTGGGGCATTTAGTCATTCTTAACCCTTTAACTTTCATCCCTAAAGGAAAAATAATTTAACTTAAAATTCTTATAGCAGACATCTAATAAATAGCCTCAAGCATTTGTTTCTAAATTTATACAAGTTTTAAAAGTCTACCGTGTGGTTGAGCTGTCAGTCCATGGTAAATCTCGATTTAAATTCAGAGAACTTTTCCGATAATAAACATTCATTTAGCTTTATTAGTAGCTCTTGGACACATTTCATAACCTTCAGGGTCCACAAAGATTAAAAAAAAAAAATAATGATAAAATAAAATAATCTGTATAATATATATAGCCGTATGCTATTTATGCTATATGATATGTCCTGTACAGTCACATCAACCATATGGTCACACATGATTTTGGATAATTATGGTAAATAAACATTTCTGCATTTCTCATATATTTTGCTATCGTTCTGTTCTTTACCCTCTACCCTATTCACAGCATTATGGTTTCATCCCTACTTGATTGCTTGTTTGACCCTATTATCTGATGACTGACCATTCTCACTTCTGTGTGACTGACTGAAGTTTGTAAACTGCTGCTGTCACTTCAAAACTGGAAATTCCCAAACCCGTGACAACAGCAGACACATTCCCTATCAAAGTAAGCTCAACCGTATGGTAGAGATGTCAGTTAATGTCATCTTTCTGTTACTTTGTATACTATGCAAATGTCTGCCTTTCTCACATGTGTTTCAGTGCTTCTGCCATTTATCACAACATGGCTGCTGTTGAATCAAACACTTTCCTTCTTCCCTGCTTAAAGTTATCATTATCTGAATTAGGTGCTTCCTTAGCCATTTTGTCTGCTTTTTCTTTTCCTTTGTACCCCAACCTGATGGTACACACAGAATGTGTACTAAAAGTGTACTCCTTTACATCTTGTATAAAATAACCAATATTTCTGTCAATATATAATTTCTACATGATAGAGAAGTTTGAAAGTTTAATGGATGCCACTGAATCCACTATGGTTGCCATGGCAATTTTTTTAATAAGTTTGGTTTGACTGCCTGAAGGTAGAATCCTTGACAATGATGTATGGAGAACTATTTCCACCTCAGTTGATTCTCTGATTCTGTAAGTCATAATAATGAGAAACATGATGCATAATAATGTATAATGTGGATGCATGTATACATTAATAATTTGCAAATCATTATTGTGAGACACCAAGTCATTATAATGAGAATGTTTCTCATTAATATGAGAAACTAAGCCATTATTTATGCCTGTTACCTCAGCTGAGTGAAAACAATGAGTCATAATAACAAGAGACTTTCTCATAATTATAACTTAGTATTTCATATTGACAGAAATTTTCATGGTTTAGCAGAAAATGATGGTTTAGCATATCATAATGAGAAACATTATTATAATTTAGTATAATTATGTATTATGATGACTTTCCCATAACTGAGTTAATTTTGTTTTTAGAACGATTTAGGAAAAAACTAATAATTATGACTTATGAGTATAATCTCATACTCAGAAACCTTCTCATAATGACTTCACGTCTCATAATAAGAAACTAAGTCATTATTACAATAAAGTTTCTCATTATTATGACATATAGAATCTTTTTTTTTTTAACCCTTTAAACACTGCTCAGCTAAGCATGAAATAACATAGGAGATGAATATGGGTCATTTTAGACCAATGTTGTGCATCAAAGGGTTAAAACTCAATTCTGGGCAGAAAGGGGCAAGGCTTGTGCTTTTTTTTTACACATGCATAACCCCCCTTTATTTATTTTTGTATGTCTATGAATACAAGATTTGGAAGTTGAATAAACTTTTTAAAAATGTTTAGCTGGCTCACATTGAAACAACAACAACAAACAGGATTCTCAACACACTGTTAAACCATGATTCATTTATTGCAAAAATGAGTATAAAAGACAAATCAAGTTCAAAACTTGAAACCTGAACATCTTACATTTCAGTGGGTTGGTAAAATATTCTGTAAAACTGTATTAGTTTTCTTTGATATTCATCTTGTCCTAGCTAGTATGTACATCCTGTTATTTTGTTAGACAATACAATGATGAAATTCATTTACCAGTTACTTACAGGCTAAAGATTGTGACAGTTTTTCTCTGTAACCACAACAAAAAGGCTTAGATGACTTATTGTATGCTTACATTTCTCACTTCCCTATCTCAGCCCACTCCATATGACAGATTTTGGTTAAACAACTTAGGTGTTTAAAAACACTCAAAGGTTGGCCATGATGCACAACAGCCAGTGTCCATACTGGCTCAGAGTGGTTTTCACACAGTCTTTCTCGTAATTTCTTTCATTCGTCTCTTCTTAGCACTGCCAAAGATTAGCGCATTTCCTGTAGGAATAACACAAAGATAATGTCTAGCTTTCCTCATTTTTATCCTATTATTCAAGCACCGTAAAAGTAGTTGAACAGAAAACCGTACAACAGCACATTTATGCGCAAATATAAAATCAGAGAACAAATGATAATGTCAACATTTACCATGTTTCATCCGAAGGTGCTTTAGAAGAGCCGACGTTGTGTATTCTTTGCGACCGCGAGATATGACGGCCCTACACATAAGGCACACTGCTTTGCTACAGTCTCCCTCTTTTAGAGAGAAATACTTCCATACAGGGCTTGATTTGGCTATTGTCCTCTTTTGCATTTCACAGCATTTACTGCTACAGTAGGCCCTGTTTGTACATAATATGTTGTGATATGAAACGTGACTGGCATCATGAGATACACTGCTATGCTGAGACACTGCGGCAGAAGCTTCGCTGTTAGCACACGTTGGCTGGTTTGGGTGTTGTGCTCTGTAGATGTCTGAAGTCCCTAAAGGCAAATCTGGACTGTGTGGCGACCAGCTCTGATATGCATCTTCGGTGCTTCCCATTGCATCGCCTGAACACAAGCTGGAGTTCATGAACTCAACTTTGATTTTAGATGGGAAGTGACAGTTTGTCATTTCATCCTCGATGGGATTTGTGTTGGTGTGATCGGCACACACGTGTGAGCCTTCGTTGTTGCTGGCTTTTGGTGGCAGAGCTACAGATTCCCTGTAAGCATCGACAGAGTACTCAGGCTTTTCTGGTTTTATGAAGGGATGTTGTTCGCCGAGCCTCTGGCTTTGGTCCTGCTGGATCTCTTCAAAGGGTTCTGGCTCCTCATTCTGGCTGCAGATCCATCCGGGCTGCCCAGGGGAGACGGGCTGATAAGACTGCACAGGAGCTGAAAACAACAACAACAACATAATAACATTTACTTCATGCAGATAAAAAGATCTGTAATGTGCACTACAGCTACAATGTGGAAGCTGTATTGAACATCCTTGATGACATTAGACTTAAAGATGAACAGATTTTGTTCCTCTGTTGACTTATTTATTAAAACAGAAAGCTGGAACAGAATATATGAGGGGGCTTCTCCTCACTAGAAGAACCAGTATTAGTAGTAGTTACTTTTCTTCCGCATTGTGATGCACATTCGACTGAAACGAATTATCGAAAAAGAAAATTTAAACCATTGACTGAATTCTAGTCATTGGTTGTTGATTGGATTTGAGACAGGTGAATGTGAGCTTGCAGTGGCATGGTCAAAGTGGACTAAATGATTGGAGAAGACATGCATTTCACCGGAGGACAGACTTATAATATCCTGATTAAATATTAAGTCATCAGAAAAACAAAAAACAAAACATATGCGTGGATTAATGGCTCATAAGATCAATAACATGCAAATTGACCGAATATAGATGGGGTCGATTTTCATTTAATGTCAAGTTTAACTTATGTGACACTGCAGTGAACATCATTTGCTACTAGTTATTGTTTCGAAATGTATATTCTGAAGCATCTGATTGGACAAAAAAATGGACACGCCCACGAGTGCAGGGTGAGTCATTAATATTTGACTAAGTACACTAAATAAAACTGGATTAAACAGGATTAAAAGCAAAAACTAATTTTTTTAATTTAATAAACTGCTTGACTCTTGCAATAGGCATGTTTTTCATAATATTATTAAGGTCAGCGTTGACTCACACATCCTCGAATACCATATAATCGCGAATAAATTAGATACATTTATGAATTTCCTCGTGATCAGGAATCAAACATGGACTCGTGACCACAACCAAAACACGCGGACAAATGAAAACATATATAGATCAAGTCAAAATATTATGCCCTGTTCTAAACATGACAGAAACATCCACCATGATTTGTAGAGTTGAATCACTTTAACCGTCTTACCGGCATTTGTTTCTTCACTGAAGCACCCAGAGTCTCGTAACATTTCTTTCAGTCGCTTGTTCTCGCTCCGGATTCGCTCGGTTTCCTCCTCATACTCCCGAACCGTTCTGCCGACCGTGAAGATGATCTCCTTCACAGCAGCCATCAGCCGCTCGGTCATGAAAGTGTTCAGACGATCCAGTTTAGTCATTGTTCTACTTTATTTCAGGTCGCTGTGTTTAAACGATAAATACAGACAACGCAGGTACCGATAACAACACAGACGAGCGCGTGAAAGTTCCCCCTTTAAAATCAAACCACAAGCGCATAGGGTTGCTGTGCTAACTGAAGTGACTCTAGCGCCCTTCGCAGGAAAGGAGGAGACAGGGCCGCTTTTACTGTAAAGCCTTTGGCCAAATAACGTCGTCATTCGTATGAGCTATGTTCAGTTATAGCTTCACACTCATGCACCGCACTTGTAATGATAAACAGAGAATCTAATAAACATACTTTAATGAGATGTCATAGAGGTTTACACGAGACTGGAGCCAGACATCATCATTATTAAAAACACTCTTATCTCTTTGTACCTGGAATTAAAAAACAAACAAACAAAAAAAACCAGTTCTCTGTGGGGCAATCGTTTGGTCGAATCACAACGCACTGATGAATAAAAATTATATTTTAGTAATTTGTTTTTTTTTTCCAAGCAAAAGTATGGATATTGAGCAAAAAGTCAAATTATTTAGCCAAATGCGTAAGGAAAAAAAAGTTAACAAGTGAAATCAGGAGAGTTTGTCATTAAGTCACAACATTTATAAACCTGCTTTTTTACTCAGTTGCTTTACTAAAACCAGTAGCCTGAAACTAGTTACAAGCAAATAAAACATCGCATTTAGCAGTTGCTGATTTTATAGTTGTTTATACTAAATGACCAAGTGACAGAACAGAGGTATATAATGAGTTTAGATTTGTGTATTGTTTTTATATTAGGTTATATTTCAAATAAATAATGTTCTATTCAACTTTCTATTCATCAAATAATCTTAAAAAGTGTCTCATGATTTACACACAAACATTAAGCAGCACAGCTGTTTTTATCATTGATGGTAAGTTTCTCGAGCCCCAAATCATCATATTAGAATAATTTCTGAAGGTTCATGTGACACTGAAGACTGGAGAAAGGAGTAAATATTACAGTGTCTCAACATTGTAATGAGTAACTGCCAACTGCCTTAAGTCGCATATCAGATAACAAAAAAAGACCAATATACCCTTGGATTCCTCTATCTTTTTATTCTCAATCTGAAGTTAATTAATAAACATATGCTATGATCTGCACAATACAGCAGGCTGAAATGAATCCTTAAAAGTATTGAACCCATCAGATTGAGGCAACATTGTAAAACATATTTACATTTAAAAAAACCATAACACTAAGATGTAAACAATAACTTCTAGCAATCCGTATCATTGTCTTTGACTGTACTGTGTTCTGCTTCTTCCCAATGCAACTCTCGCACCTCTGTGTCTGAAACAAAAGCATCTTCAGTCAAAAAGCTTTAAAAGATGGAGAAGAAATACTTGTGTATTTTGATGCTTTACAGGTTTGCATGACAAGCAGTAACTTTTTACCTTGCCTTGTGTCTGCAACTTTTCCCCCTGTGTCATCTGTAACAGCATTTGGTAAATCCTCAAGACTCTTTGTTGCTGGCTGTCAAAAAAACAAGAATGTTAATTCCACCCTCTTATATAAGACCAAAGTATTTTTGAAGCAAAAACTCTCTTTACCTCTATACTAGCTTCATCCCTCACTGACGTCTCTTCATATTGAATTGATCTCTTTGCCCTTTTCAGTTTTTCCTGGTCTGGTGTGTCCCCTTGAAGACAACAAAAACCACTGTAACAGTTCATACAAAGCTCTGATTTTGATGGATTACATAAAAGTAAAAAAAATACAGAATTAAGCAACCTAAACAAATGCAGCATATACAAAATGTAAACAACTAAAGTGGAATAAACTCACCATGGCATGCAAATGTGTGCTTTAAAAGTCGATACTTCTGGATGAAGCCCACATTACACTGATGGCACCAGAATGGCCTCTCACCTGTTTGTAAATGAAAAAAAAAAAAAATTGTGAACAAGCATTAATAATGATCCTGGCTCTTGGCACTGTGACTGTTCTGCTTATATGTGCGATATGTGATCATGTACATATTAAAAATGGGTTTTGCACACACTGACCCGTGTGAGTGTATACATGTCTGCGCAGCGTGTATGGACTGCCAAAAGTTGCCTTACAGTGCTGGCAGACATGCATTTTTGGGGACATCTCTCCTTCACCCAGCCAGTCATCATCCATGAGCAGTGACTATACAAATGAGGAGAAAACAATGCCACTGTTTATCCTACGTTCATTGAAAATATTAGCTATATACTAGATACTGGAACTTTGCAGTTCTGCTCATGTGTTAACATTCGCTGTATTAGACAAAATGCAAAGTTCAGAATGTAAAATTTAACAATGCTATTTACCTGATTATGGACACGTGAGCACTTCTTCCTCCTCCTCTTCCTCCCTGTTCCATAAGTTCGGGCTTTCTCGCTACTCTTGGGTGTGTCATTACACACAGTTTTGGCATTTTGTGGTGGACTGAAACCATCACACGGATCATCATTTCTGAAAACGTCGTATTCTGAGTGAGGACCGATGGAGCTGGTGTCTGATGTTGGCGTCATAGCTCTTTCTTGATCAACATCACACTTTGGGAGAGTTACTCCTTCATTCTTATAGTCTCTTGATTCTTGCCCAGTACTCGGATTGGGAGAATTGCCTGACTTCCATTCGTAACATACTTCATTTTTAGGAGAACGTCTGAATTGTAAAATGGCACCCTCTGCCTGTCTATTGTTTCTAAACGTCTCATTTGGACTTGAGATGTCTGGTTGTTGATTGCAGCTGAGGTCTGGAAGGGAAGAACTTCCTTGTTCATTTTCAAAATCAGCTTCATAGAAGGTATTTAGGCAATGAAAAGCTGATGGATCAATCTCTTCTGGATTAAAGGGGGAAATAAGCGTAGGAGTTGGAGGAATGGGCCCAGCATTAGGGAACATTTCACCATAGCTAGCCTCAGCACTGTGAGTAGATCTGCCCTTGCACTGCTCTAAATGTGAAGCAAAAGACTTCTTCTTAAATAACCCTAAACAGTAGATGCAATAAACATTATCATCAAATGAACAATCCGATGCAAACTTCCCAAATGGTTTTAAATCCTGTTGACTACTTTGAACCACATTTGTGTTGTGTAGAATGTTTCCCCTAGATTGTAGAAGGTTCAAAAGTTGCTTCCTTTCTTGTGAGCTGTTGTCAAATGTGAGAGCTTTTGCCACCTCTGGTTCATTAGGATGAGCTGACTGAAGATGATCCATCATTCTGTGATGTGGCTGCTTGCAGTAACAGCAGTGATGTATCTTGAATATGCTGGAGTTGTCATCAGTGGAGTTGGCTCGGCATTCAGAACCCTGCAAAGAAGGAACAATAACAAATAATAAATGCATCCACATTTTAAAAGAGCATAACAATAAGCACTTAAAGCTTGCATCACAAAAATACAAACAAACAAAAAAAAAACACTTAAATTAACAACCTGAGAATGAGAACTTGGACAACTTTTCTTTGACTCCTCTTTGAGACAGCTGATCGGGTAGACTCTTTTTCTCTTCTGCTCGCTTGAGTCATGTTGAACTTCAACAGCATTGCTATTCTCATCAGTGATCTTCTCAGGGTCTTCTTGAAGATCGCACTCTTGGAATTTGAGGTAAGACACGTCTCTTACGGCTCCGGATTTGATTTCTTGAATAGAAGAAATTGAGTTGAATTCTAGATCAGCTGTTAGCCGATTCCCACTTCTGCCAACATCTGGATTTTCAATACTTTGAGGCTGCGGACACTGGGTTTGTTCAATGTTCCAGCTATTAGGATCTGGAGTATGACTTTCAGTTTCTGGACGGACATCAGAGACCATGAAGATGTTCCTTTCTACATCTGAATCTTGGGTTTGCTCTGTCTCGTTATTGATCAAATGCGTATCATCAAACACAGCTTGATTAAAAGTACATTTTGATTCTGAATTGCATTCTGGGTAAGTGTTTAAGGATGCAGAACTTGAAGGAACCTTTGGTTTTGAAGAGAACTGAAGGTTGTCACAACACCCAGTATCACAAGAAGAATAACCATCAGGTGCTAGATCACAGGACACTTCTGGAGCTGAAGAAAATGGTTGGTTCACAAGTCGGGGATGATCTGTTTGTTGTATAAGGGACTGCTGAAGAACACTCCAACCAGAGTTTGAAACAGGAAGGGTTGGAACTGTAGATTCTACGACTTGTGTTGTTTGACAGGGATCTAGTATGGGTGGTTCTAGTATCTTCACATCAGGGTTCTGTGATGTACTAAATGAAGATTCCAAATGAGCAGGATTTATTGCGGAACCATGACAAAAATCTAGAACAGATGGCTTTAATAATTGTCCATCAAGATCAGTTTGAGCTATGCTGCTGTCAGTGTTAGAAACAGTAGGCACCTCCGCTTCTGGATGATATGTTTTCAGAGCAGCACTCTGGCAAGAGTCAGGATTACGAGAGCTTGCTGGGCTAGCACTTGTGTATAGAATTTGACACTAAAGTATGGTTCTCCTTCACCTCATATACCCTAGTTTCTGGAATAGGGCAATTGCCTAAATCTGACGGAACTGATAAAGGAGCATTAGTTGGCTCTAAAGGTCTGGACATGCTGATAGTGTCAGGAGCAAGATTTCCCAAATCTGCATCAAAATTTTCCTGAGTTTTTCTGGATGCAGCTGGATCCTTGTTGTGCTTACATATAAGAACGTGCTCCTGAAATGTGTTCCATCGATAAGACTCCTGGCAAAAAATGCAGTGGACAACGTCTTCATCACAATCCATTTTAGAGTCTCTAGGTTGGTTGAAGTTCTTTTTAATAGCAAAACTGCTCAATAACGGTTTCCTTTCTTTACAGTCTTTGTCAAGACTTAAAGCTTTTATCACTTCAGGTTCTCTTACATGATCACACTTTAGATGCAGTTCTATCTTTCTACATGCCTTCCCACAAAACCGACAATATAGTGCTTGCATTACAATTTTTTGTTCTCCACTGCTCACTGCAGTCTTGCATCTACCGCCAGAGGTTTGATGGGATGTGAGAAAGTCAGAGGGCATTTCGAATTCTTCAGAACTTTTCACAAATAACGCACTGGTTTTCACATTTTGTACAGAAGGTTCATTCATCCCTGAGATATGAGAGTTGTCAGTTGAATCATCCAGAACAGATTCTGACATCTGACATTTAAAAAAATTCAAAAGAAACAGTGTAGTTAAATATAAATTGAGATTTCTCTGTTCAAGTATTTACATATTTCTTTACATTTTCACAGGCTGATTAAGAACAGATTTACTTTGGAGTCCGTATTGTACTTTTCAATCTGCTACTATTGCATACCTGGTTGTTCAGACCCAGTTTCTTACTTTTTCTGTCACCGCTACTGACAGTCTCCATGTCAAGCAGTTTCTTGTCTGCATTAACGTCCGACAGAGATTCTTGACCAGCAAATACCATATCAGATGTTTGACATGATATTCTCTCCTTTGAACTCGTGGGCCTGTCCTCTGTTTGTCTGATGGCAGTAAAGGCCATCTGGTCTCTAACTGGGTCATTTGAGATACTCTGATCATCAGTATGTTGTGAGGCACCATCAATAGATTTGGTAGAATCAGTTACATCTGGAGCTGGGAAGTTGGAGTGGCTGGAGTCGCTGGAGGGATTTTTGCCAGGTGTGCTGCCCACATCTAATTGTTCATTTTGAATGCTAGGAACAGAGGCCGTTTTCTTTTTATCTAAACTTTTGGAGGGACTCAACACATCTTCATCAACATTGTCTTCAACATCTGAGAGGACAACACAAACTAATTTTGAGTCAGCGTTCTTTTGCATGGTGCCAAAACTAGTTTCCTTGAACAAAGACTGTAAAATGCTACTCTGTGGCATTACGGTTAATTTCATAGCAGAAATGTTCTTACAATCACACTTCCAATCACACTTTGATCTTCCACATTCAGACACAGCACTTTCAGCAGCAGTCCTTTCATTTGATTGCTCTGGTTCATCATCTATTACTATAGGTGACACCTGGTCTCTGGTTGTGTTTTCTGAAACACTCTTTGCGTTATTTCCCTCAGAGGATTCAATGGCCAATGAGCCCCCAGTTTTGTCATGCTCTACCTCCGAATTACGCTGTGGAGATCCAACCGTCACAGAGACTATTTCTGTCTCAGTGTAGCATATTTCAGGCTTGTTTTGGATGCCATGACCAGAGATCTCCACTGGCGATGTGCAAAGATTGGAGTCCACAGTTTTATCTTCCACAGCATCCACCGCTTCATCATCAACCTGTACTGAGGTTTGTTCATGAGCAAGGCCACTACTTTTTTCAGAGCAACTCGATTTTAAGTCAGCTACCCCATGCACTGAGCTCCAGTATTTGCACGCAGTCACAATTGGTTGTAGAACAATCCTGGGCTGCATATTGAAGTGGCTCATGATGTCACTGACCAGATGGGTTTTGTTTCTTTGATTACTCTTGTAAGAAGTGGTAGGCCGCTCAATACTGCTTGTGAGAGCTCCAGGCACTGCATGGGTTGCATTGCGGTTCAGGTGTGCAGATCCGTCCTTATTCACCGTCTCTTCACTCCCAGATTCTTCAGACTCATCACTTTTGTCCCCCGAATGCTGCATTGGGGGAAAGCGACAATCAACCATTCTTATAATGACTCAAACAACAGTCGTTAGGGTCAACATGACCCAGGACTCATTGCACAACAATTCTTCTTTTCCATGAAACTGGATGAAACTAGCAGTCAAAATGATTAATCAAAGAGCCTTTCCTACCTCCTGATCATGGATTTTCGGGAGTTGGCCCCTTTTCAGGTCACCATAAAAACGTTTCTTGCGCTGACGATAGGCGTATGGTTTCTCACCACAGTGAGAAATCTGCATATGCATCAACAGCCGCATTTCCCAAGCAAAAACCTTGCCGCAAAATGGGCAGGGTAGTGGCCCTTGACCTCTGGTTCTGCTTTTCCGTAATGAGTCTTTATTTGGGGATCCATGAGATGTCTGCTGAAGGGGTATGAAAAAATCATTTTAATACATATTTGTGCATGAGGTAATCTATAAAATGAGGGCCTTTAACAAAAATTACTTATATAAGTTAAGATTTTAGGTATGAAATACAATACCTTGAATGCGTTTTCTCAATCTAAATTGATAGAATACAATTTGGAACATAATAGTACTTTATGAAAAGGCATTACTAACCTTGCAGATTCCTTTATTAGAATTTACTAAATCAATATACAAATACACATTCTTCAGTAAACAAAATTAACATTAAAATTGTACGATTTTTGTTTTAAAAAATTGGCTGTATTATCTAGTAAATTTGGTATCAGTCAATGTGAGAATCCAAATGGCACCCATTTTGTAGACTAACCGACATGTCAGTTTTGCTGTTATTCGGCGTACAAGTTTATTGCCATTTCCTTGTTTTCTATGCCTCTTATTGGTTTCTGATTGTTTGTCTTAGCATCAATTGCTCGTTCGTTATGGTCACGCATGTGAATCCTTAACCAATTCTTACAGCCATAGACTTTACCAGAAATTGTGCAGACACAGGGGCCACGTTTTTCCTTAATTTTCTTAATTCTGGTTCCATTGATTTTGAAAGACTTTCAAGATCCTTATCATTAAACAAATCATGCTTATCTGTTTTCGTGATTTAAAACTATGAAATGTGAAGGTATATTCAGATCTTTCTTCAGGTTTTTGTAAAGAACACATACCGTAGCATTTGGGTTGTGATTACTTGTTGACATCTCATCAAGCCTCTTTTTTTCCTCACATTTCCTTTTTTCTGGTTCCTTAGGCTCCATTTCCATTTTAGTTTGCTCTCTTCTCCTTTTCTTTTCATCTTGTAACCTACGTCCTATATGTTTCCTTGAATGCTTCTTTAGCCTCTTCTCCAGATGAAAGTCTTTGCCACATGTTTTGCATGGAAACCTCAGATATTTAGTGCTTGATGTTCCACAGTCGGTGTCTGAGATGTCCTTTGATTGCTCAGAAGTTTTTGGAAGATCTACACTTTGTTGTGCCTCATCTGTGGTTGTTTTTGGAAGATCTACACTTTGTTGTGCCTCATTTGTGCCCGTTTT
>SCHK01034577.1:0-7500 GCA_004124795.1 Poropuntius huangchuchieni
AAATTACTTCACACTGTTACATCTGTCCCCAGCCTGTGTTAACTCTCCCCAGTAGTGAGGTAGGTTGTAACAACGGAACTCTTTGTATTTGACATTAACTCACATAATCTGTGATCATCCAGTAGATGTCTAAGTGAGTTTTATTTGCAGTAGACAAATGTGGCTACCATATATCAAAGTTTGAGAGATCTAGCACAAATAACCACTGAGTTACTGATGCTCAAACAAGACATGTTACTGTCATCCCCGGTCTCCCCTACTTAAAATCTATAATAATGTATTAAGTATTTAATTATTTATACATATAAGATAATGTATAATTAATAATTTAAACAAAAGTAAACAGTATCAGTACATGTATTCCCATATTAACAATAACTGTTAAGATTAGGTGTAATTTTGCCGTTGTCCCGCAGGTGGCTGCACGTGTCTGTCTGTGTCCTTACAAGCGCACTGTTTCTCCAGGACTGCACTGTTTTCACTCATCTACAACGAACTTCCTACGATCTACTTAACAGGACACAGCAACTTGTCAGTAGAAGATTGCGATGGCGTTTGCTTTTTCGGAACTATGGTTTTGGGAAACACTGAATTATTCAACTATGCCGATAACAAATAAACATGCAACCGGCAAGTACCATAGATGCATCAAGATTTGACTAAAGCATTATATAGGATTTTCAACTTTGTTGCAGCAGCTTCATCGGGGCTATTTTCTATTTCAAAATGAATGTGGTTGTGTGGAAGACAGATGTGTTTTGTAATTTTGTAAACATGAGCATTTCTATATGGTCCCCGCTTTGTTTTTGTGTTGGAACTTAATCATCATTTTACAATTTCGGCATTAAAGGTATTTTTCAAGCCAGAGGAGAAATGTTTTTTTATTTAAACTGCTGGGGACTTTTGTAGCATACAGTAAATGTTTTTTCCTGAAAAGTTGCCTTGAAATGATGTATAGGCCCTATAAGGAGTGGATAAATACAATGGTCTTGACTTGAAAATAAATAAATAAATAAATAATAACCCTGTACAACTGTGCATTTACTCACCCTCATGTCATTCCAAAAGATATAGCCTAGAGTTGTTTTGAGTCACACTGACTTTCACTGTATAGACAAAAACAGTTGAAACATTTCACTTTTTTCTTTCGTATTCCACAGACGAAAGATAAGCATACAGGTATGGAACGTTTTTATATTGACACAATTAGTCATTTTTAGATGAGCAATCTATTGAACAAGCGTCCTCACAGACATAACGGGATTAGTGAGTCGATTACATATTTTGGCCTATACTTAATTGCAATTTGTTGTGCAATAAACAAATTAGGCTGCATTCATATAGTTTGTATGTCTCCTTAACTGCTAGAGGAAACGGAAAGACGCGCTCTAGTTATTGCAGCCCAATGCTGCTATTTATTTACGAACGTTTTTACGTCTAGCCAGTGGAGCTTTTTGGAAAACTTGTTGTAGAAAATACGAAGAATAAGACGTATGTGCTAGCGAATTTTTTTTTTTTTTAACCAAACTTTTCCGTTTTTGTAGACTGAATGTTTTACTCTACGACGTTAATATAGCCTAGTGCTGTGTCCTTTTTACTGATTGCATTTGTATGTCATTGTATAGCCTACAGATGGCACAATAAATAAACGATTACAATAAATGAACANTTGTGTCCTTTTTGCTGATTGCATTTGTATGTCATTGTATACAGATGGCACAATAAATAAACGATTACAATAAATGAACAAACTGGTTGTTGTGGAAGAACTACGGTTAATGAACTATTTGAACCATAGGAAGGGGTTGAACACTCACCGAATTCAAGTTGTTGTATTATCTGTGAAAAAACTGGCGAGGGCGCCAAAGAACGCAAAAACAGTTTAGCGCGCGCGTCTCTGTCACGCTCCCCCTTCTCCCTCTCCTTGAAGTGGATAACTTAACCTCGCCTTAAAGAGCCGCTCACGCCCCCACGTTAACACTTGATTTGAGAGCGCAGACTATAGACTCAGCATCACATACTAAAATATATTTTTGATTACCTGTTTTACAGCGTTTGAGACATGCGCTAAAATATCTAGTCTATTCTACATATTGTGAGAAACGTTGAGTAAAATATTTAGTCTTGCCGATTTGCATATTAGATTTCTTATGTGTTTAAGTGTGATCAGCGATCTAGTTTGGCACTGATCATAATTATAATCCCTATACAGTCATATCATTCATATCTGCATACTATGTAGCAATAAAACGTATAAAGACGACATCAGCCCATATCCAAATGTTAATATACGTGTAGAACGAATTAAAAGGTTTTTCGCGTGTTATCAAATAATTTTGGTTCAGTCTTTTTTAACATGAATTTTAAACATGAATTTAATAAACGAATTTGATTAGTCTGTTTTAACTCTGTGCTATATGGTGAGATGAGGATGCCATCAATTTACGAAAATAATGCATCTCGTGATTTTAGCAGTAAAACAAGAAAGGTGTTAGACGACTACCCATAAAAAAAAAAAATAAATAAATAAATAATTCAACCAACAAATAATTCGAAAATATTTATATAGATGAGCTTTTGCAAACGCTTGAATCATAGGCTTTATCTCCAAATGTAAGAAAACCACGGCGTTGAAAAAACAGTCACAACATTTAATACGCCCATGTCGTTATTTTGTAACGAACAACCATATTCGCAACGGGATCTTCTAATTGGATGCAAAAATCTTTAACTAATGCCTCTCATTCGAAAACGTCTGTGTGAAATAATCGACAGAGAAAGAAAAAAGAAACAGCTCAGAGAGAGGGAGTGGGAGAGCCAGAACAGAAGGAAGGAACAATAGAGAATCAAAGCATAATGATATTCCTAAATGAAGAGGGAAATGTTGCCGCGCTCATTTTATTAATCAGACTGTCAATTTCACCCCAGAGGCCAACCCCAGGAGCCATCTAAAACAGACTCAGATCAGAAGCTGCTCTCCTCACTTCTCCTCTCTCTCTCCACCTGGATATACGCGTCTGGCCGATCAAGGGCCGACTCTATCAACCGATGACAGTCTCTCTCCTATTTATTTGCTTATAAACCTGTTACAATAAATGATCATTCGAACCGCGTCACGCGCACCTTTAACGACGAAGGCGCAAACCACTTTTTGATGAATGACTTTCTGGACCAGAGAGGATGCGCGGGTCATTTTGAGCAGTCATTCGTTGCCCGCACTGGCATTCCTCTGTTTTTTGCTTCCAGCTCATAAAGGTGTTATATTATTTAGAGGCGGCAGCTGAGCTGAATGCGGATTAGATCCGCCACCAGTCATCGGAGCACCAGCCCTGGGACTTTGGATTTTTTCTGCACGACTTCATGATGGAGAGGATAAGAAAAGAAATGATTCTGATGGAAAGGGGACTACACAGTCCAGTGGCAGGAAAGAGGCTCTCCAACCTTTCAGACTCGGCCGGGAACGCGGTGCTTGAGGCCCTGGAAAATTCTCAGCACGCAGGTCGCCTCAGTCCGAGAATAACTTCTGCCTCGCTGCATGGCAGTCTCGGGGATATTCCCACCAAAGGCAAGTTCGAAATCGACAGCTTATTCGGAAACCACCACAGCGACAATACCTCCTCCACAGAAGTGTCGTCCTCCGAAAGCAGGAAGAAAATAAACCTGTACCCCGAAGTTTCTCCTGACTCCGATATGAACAGCGATGTGGAAGTGGGTTGCCCGTCTCATCGCTCACCGGGCAGTATCAGCCAACACAAGGAAAACAATAACAAAGGTAAACAATTTACGTGGAAACTTTGATCGAGTCGTTTATAAATTTGTTCAAATGCTAATTTGAGTGGGCATCGCAAAGTTGCAAATATAGCTCTAATGGAAATATGTTTTTTTTTTTTTTTTTTTTCTTCAAATGCATGTTTCCATATTTTATGTTAGAATTTGTGGTAGCATTTTCCCCAAGTCTTTTTGTAAGCTTGCAAGTCTTTTACCGTTGCCTTAAACGAATTATATTATCTGTGATTGCATTATGTGTCCTGCATGAATTTTGCAGTGTTAATATTATATATAAATCGGTGAATACGTTTGTCTTTAATTGTTGATGCTCTGTGGTTTTTATTTTTGGTTTAAAATCATTTTGATTTTCTCAAAAAGTAAAGTTAAATTTAACCCCAACACGTTTTAGCTGAATTGCATTTATACATTTATAAATACATTCACACATATTATTTTACGTTCTTGTGTATTTTATTTCAATGCACAAATCAACGTGATAAAAGACTAATATGCATGTTTCAAATATTTACACATTTGTCTTTGATTTTTTAGGTTTTTCCGACAGTAATTCAGGAGCCTCCAATACAAGTTCATCGTCTCTATCGAATATGAACGGTTCCATGGGTAACTCCAGCAGTTCGAGCTCGGACCAGGTGAGGAGGTACCGGACTGCGTTTACCCGAGAACAAATTGGAAGATTGGAGAAAGAATTTTACAGGGAAAACTACGTCTCAAGACCCAGGAGATGTGAACTGGCCGCAGCATTAAACTTACCCGAAACAACAATAAAGGTATTGGTCTGATTTTGTTTACTTTTTCCCAGAGAACATAAAATAGGCATTTGCTAATTTGTAATGTTTATAAAATGTTTAGCTAATATGAACCTTTCACAGCCACCAGCATAGATTACAAAAACAAAACGCAATTTTATAAGGCCATTATCACTCTAAAAAATGAGTCAGTTCGCCTAAAGACCGTGTAGTCTGTACACACCAATATGGGTTGTATTAAACATACATTATTAAATCTGTTATTTTATTTTGTCTGATGCAAAAACCTCCTCATTTCATCTGTGCTCACGTAACCTATCAACCACAAAACCCGTCCAAAGGGGGTCCATTTGCAAAAGTATTGGTCGATTCGTAAATGACACAAATTCTCCTCTAATCTTAAAGCTTTACCTAAAAGCTATGCGCAAACTATTTTAAATGCATAGGTCCTGAGGTTGTTTGGAGTGTTTAAATTGTTTTGTTCTCGCTTCTCGCCACTGTTCACCTGATCCCTAATTGTTACCTGTGTATTTCTGTGGATGCGTGTAGGTGTGGTTTCAGAATCGACGAATGAAGGACAAGCGGCAGCGGCTTGCCATGTCCTGGCCACATCCCGCCGATCCCAGCTTCTACACCTATATGATGACGCACGCGGCCGCCACCGGAAGTCTGCCTTACCCTTTTCATTCCCACATGCCACTACACTATTACCCCCATGTCGGTGTCACGGCAGCAGCTGCCGCGGCAGCCGCCTCAGGAGCCGCTTCTTCACCTTTTGCTACCTCTATACGTCCCCTTGATACTTTCCGTGCGCTTTCTCATCCATATTCGCGCCCAGAGCTGCTGTGTAGTTTCCGGCACCCAGGACTATACCAGTCACCGGCGGGTTTGAACAGCTCCGCGGCGGCGTCGGCGGCAGCGGCGGCGGCGGCGGCCGCTGCAGCGGTCAGTGCGCCTTCAGCTACCGGGCCGTGCTCGTGTCTCAGCTGCCACAGCAGTCAGGCCGCCAGCGCACTGGGCTCCAGGAGCACCAGCTCTGATTTCACCTGCACAGCGACAGGGCAGAGGTCCGAGAGCGGATTTTTGCCATACTCGGCAGCGGTTCTCAGCAAAACTGCGGTGCCCTCACCGGACCAGAGAGAAGAAAGCGCGCTCAATAGATAGCTCAGTACCGGCATACACTCTTTCTTTTGAAGCACATGCTATTATTATTATTATTATTATTCTTTTTAAATTGAGGGACAGCATTTCCATTTCAGTAAGGCCTGTAACGCCCAGAATTATATTCAGAAAAATGTTTAAAATACACTGTTATGGAAACCGAAGGCCTTTTAAACACGTTACAACACACAGTATTAAAACAGTGCGTTATAGAATGAGCAAAACGGTATTTTTTTATTTGGTTTTTTAAATATGAGTAGCAATTATTTTATTTATCCTTATTTATTATTATTATTTATTTCAACTGTATGCAAATATTATTTTCGATTAGACTGGACCACAGTAAAGAGAGTATACACTGGTTGTGCCACTTTAGCATCGGTTAAGGGACCAGGCGTAAGATAATGATGCTATTCTGAAAGTGCTGCTGCTCGAGGGACTCTCCCTGATCTAGGAGTGTGGCGCATAAAACCTGCACTACTGCTACAATGTCAATTCTGCTGTTAATAATGTGAAGATTATGACGAAAATTGCCAATCATGTACCTTGATGGACCTCCTTTGAATGTGGAAATGTAAGAAAGTTCCCGTTCTGAGACTCGCTGTCAAAGCATAACAACCCGCTGTGGGAAGTCATTAGACAAGATAGATAAAAGACCTTGAGCATTTCGCATTGTTCTTGGTGTGTAGATTGTACAGTATTAAACGTGGTATTCGTTACCTGAGAATTCTTTTTTTATTATTTAAAAAAAAAAAAAAAAAAATCCCCTTTCCACCGAGTCCTATTTCCAATCTTCTTATTGGAACGCTGGTCGGCCTGGGTAGACTTTTTTCTCAGAGATGTTCCGCTGATGCGAGCAGTCTCATTAAATCCAAACCGATATTTCCATAATACTCCCAGTAGAGACTCTTCACTCACAATATAATGGGATTATCCACACAACCCCAAACTTCAGACAAATTGCTCATGCATTTCTGTCTGCATACATATTTTTTTGTCACTGGGCGGAATTCTGCCTTACATAAAACCACATTTTAAAAATAGCAAAATAGCACTTGTACAGATCAAATGGTGAGATATTTTGCCATAACACGCATAGTCACGTTTAAATTGTATTAAACCAAAATTTTGACTTTCATTCGAAATTATTAGCGTCACAGATTTTACCCTTTTTACATTTTTTATTGATTATTATTTAATTTATATGACTGGTTGGATGTTTATTTAATGTTAGGATTACACAATTGTGTTAGGTACTTAATCTGACATTAATTCACCAGACTACAGAAAGATTTTAAAAAAGGAGAAATATTAGGCCTGAAATCATGTCGCAAGCCAAAATGATCACTCATTGTATATAAAGCACATTACATTGCTGTTTCCATTTCAAATGAAAAAAGAAAAGAAAAACAAAACAAACAGATTTTTTTATTATTATTACTGAGTTGTTGCGCGGGGCTGGCTGCCGTCTGTTCAATAAATGACAATACTAAAATCCCAGTGTTTTGCTCCTCTCCCAAGGGTTGCCGTGATACACGACTCTGTACATTACGTCTCTGTATTTTACATATTGCCGACTGTATGAATTTTCATATTTTCACTTGAGAAAAATGTGCAATATAAAAATGTATATTATGTTATTTATTGATGGTGTTGTTCTTGGAAAATAAATATTTAAAACGCAAATTTTTAATATCGTTATCATTGTGCACGTTGCAAATAGCTAATTGCAGTATTCAACTCAAATTCAAAATCAAATGTAACAGATATGTGGCCTACAACGTTTCATTCACAAATGTCC
>SCHK01034625.1:0-14581 GCA_004124795.1 Poropuntius huangchuchieni
TTTATATATAATATAAAATATAAGAATATAAATATTTAAATACATTCATGTAAATATTTTCAAAATATATACTGTATGTTTGTGTATTTTATATATATATATATATATACATAATAAATATACACAGTACACATATACTATGTAAACAACTTTTATTTTGGATGCGATTAATCGTGATTAATTGTTCAACAGCTTTTGAATTAAAAGCACTGTTTTTGCTACACTGACTTGTTTAGGAGAGCCTTAGTTATTAATTTACATGTAATTTATGGAACAATTATTTATTTTCATGTATTTATTTATTTTGGAGAGGGCCTCTAAATGTATGTGGTGAAGAGATATTACACTGCTACAAAGTTTGTAGTCAGTAAGAATTTTCTGTAACACTTTTTAAGATGTTCTTGTTTTGTTACATGCAGTAACAAAAAGGTATGTATAATTAAATGAAAGTAACCCTAAGCCAAACCCTAATAGTACCCTAGTAATATTACTACTTACGCCTAAATGTGTAATTACACTGTAACCATTAAAGTGTGTCAGATTTTCTTAAAGAAATGAACACTTTTATTTAGCAAGGATACATTAATTTGACAAGACATGAATAATTACAAAATGATTTTCAAATAAATTCTATTGTTTGTTGTTTTAAACTCTTTCAACATTCATAATACAAAGAAATGTCTCTTGAGCAGTGTTTCACCAGTCATTTTTAATGAATAGATGAATATTAATGCAGCATCAAGGGTTTTTAAATCAGTTCTCGGTGTCACCGTGTAAAGCCTCTTCTTTCTGCTTCACTGCTTACTGACCAGCACACTGTCAGTTACGCTGAAACAGAGGGGCTGCTGGGTCTTCTGCTGTCCACGCTAACATCACAGCTCTGCATTGATCTGCAGACATATTTCTGATGTGACGCGGCACCCAGTGGGGAGGCGTTTTAATGAAGAGACTGTAAACATAAGAACTCCACGAGAGGCGTGTGTGTGTGTGCTCATGCTTTCACTGAGAGAGAGAGAGAGAGAGAGAGAGCTCAGGGAGGCATATGTGAGACCATTGTTAGCCTTTCTAGTCTCTCAAGGAACTGAGTTGTCATGGCAACAGAATATAGATGGTGTGTGTGTGTGTGGATGCAGACAGTGGGAGGGAGGCTGTACCAGTCAAATGCAATGGCTCACTAACATACGCTAGGTATTAACCCTGTAAACCCTACTGCATCATATTTGATACACACATTTTTAAGGCCTCTAAATTATCAACATTATCAGAACCTGCTGGAAAACCTGGTTTGCACAATCTACTACATGCATTCTGTCATCTGATTGATAATTTATACATTTATAGAATGTAAAAGGCCTTTTATTATAAATCTAAAACCATCCACTTTCAAGTTGTGGTATATGTGTCTTCTTGCTGTGAAATGTTTACAATTTTTTTTAATTTTTTATAATGGACTCTTGTGTATTTGCTTATACTTCATATATCATTTTTAGAAAAATCATGTCAAAATGTGAGTATCATATGTCAAATCAGGGTTTTGAGGAACGTTTGTCTCAGTCTTTCAGTCATCATTGTACTGCATTGCATTTTCCCCCTCAATAAAAAAAAACTACAGTTTTGATCATAAAACTAAGCACATCATCTTACTATCTTACTGAGATATTAGTGGTAGATATAGAGTGACAACTGATGTATTATGTAAGTATTACGCAAGTAATTTTATGTAAGTAGTCTGCTGTACTGTTTTAAAGATCTCACTGAATTACATCACAAGCTATCAAAATATCATCTCACTTTTTGGACATATAAATAACATCTGCAATAAATTTAAATATTTTTGTTTAAATTTTTGAATAAAATTAAGATGTTTTTCCTCCAAGTATGAGCTCCATATTCTCAGTATATCATCCTAAATGAGCCACAAAAAATATTTTTTGTTTTATTTTTTTTGTTTTGTTTTATTTTGTTGTGTTTTGTTTTGTTTTATTGTTTTGTATTGTGTTGAGTTGTTTTGTTTTGTTTTAATGTTTAAGCAGCAGTGTTAGATTTAATTTGTCTTGACTTTTAGGTGTTTTTCTTAGTGTTGTGTGTATTTGTGTTTTTTTTTAGGGCTCTTTCCCAGGCAACCTGCAGCTGGTGCTGGTACTGAGACCCACAGCACTCTTCCAGCGGACAATCTCAGACATCTTTTTTAAGTTTAACAAGGATGAGTTTAAAATGAAGGTGCCGGTAAGTACACACACACACAAGGCACAAACTCCCACACTGATGCATGTGGTTAATGAAGAGTGTAATGAGATGTATAATACACTGACATAAGAGAAGTGCTCTACATGATGTGTTGTGTGTAGGTGATCATGCTCAGCTCTGTGACTGAGCTCCACAGTTACATCGACCGCACACAGCTCACTCAGGAACTGGGCGGCACACAGGAGTACTGCCACGAGAAATGGATTTCACACCGCACCGTGAGTACTCACACATTCATAAAAATCATTTATTAACGGATCACAGTTAATATTGTCCCACGTTTTGTCCGATTCATCACTCACAAAATTGAAGGACACGTTGCATTATGGGATATACGTACTTATATGCTTATGCAGTGTGCCACGGGTGAATTCTGTTCATTTTTAAAATGTAGTTACTTAGTGAAAATAGGAATGATAATAATACTATATTCATACTGCATACTTAATAGTATGGTAGAATGCTATAAAATGCCAAACATATCTTAAATCTTGGTGCCTCATCATTATAATGTGGTATTAAACAAGCAAGCCTTCCAAGAGGACGATGGTCTTCACCTCAAGCAAATGAATTGCCTTTCTTCTTGTTCCATTTGTGGACTTGCTTTTAAGTAATCAGTAATTGATTTGCCTGTATTGATCCGTGGCTGCTGTGTTTTAAATAAAGCACACTTGTTTGCAGTGCATGTGGATGTTTTTTATCTGTTGCACACTCAGCCATTAGTGTGATTGTGTTTGGGTTTCTTGCTGTTGTGTGATTGGTGTGACGTATGTGTCTCTTGGTTTGCGTTGTGCCTGTAGGCCATTGAAGGTTTTGCTCTGATGGTGAAGAAAACGGCACAGACTCTCCAGTCTTTTGGGACTGAGCTGGCGGAGACGGAGCTGCCCAATGACGTCGAGGCCACGTCCAACCTTCTAACCATCCACACGGAGAAGAAGGACAAAATGAAGGTCAGAAAACCCAGTACAACTTCATTTCAGCATACTAGACAATAGTTTACGAGATTCTACATTATCCTGCTAAAATACAGCTACTTAGCAAATAAGTAAATAAATGGACATAAAATATTGATTTGAGTGAGTTAAAATTATTATAGTTATTGTTGGTGTATTTATTTTTACTATTTTTTTTTTAATGAATTATAAAATAAGAAGAAAAAAGATGCTAAATAATACTTGAATTAGACTGATTTCTCTTATAGCAATATACAGTATACCGAAAAAGTTTGGAATAAATACAGTGAGAGGGATTTTTTTCATGCGTTTGATCAAATATTATTTTATCAAAGAAAAGCAGTAATTGTGAAATATTGTTTTATTTTAATATAATGTATTCCTGTGGCATCAAAGCTGAATTTTAAGCAGCCATTACTCGTTAGTGTCACATGATCATTCAGAAATCATTATAATCTGCTGAGTTGATGGACAATTATTAATAATGGTTCTTATTATCAGTTAAGTTGCTGCTTAATAATATTAGTGGAAACCATCATTTTTTTTCAGGAATCTTTGACGAATAAATGTCTAAAAAACAACTTTTTAAAAGAAATATTATTTTTTAACACATTATAAATGTCTTTACTGTCACTTTTAATCAATTCAGTTTATAAGAGTAAAATACATTTTAAAATATATTAAAAGAGAAAATGTTTTAAATTGTAATATTTCACAATATTACTGTTTTCACTGTATTCAAAAAATCGGAATTATATACAATATACATACATTTTACACAGTTTAGCAGACATGCAAAAAAAGTCAGGCTTGTCATAAAGATTATATAATATATACTATGTTTCAGTATAGGGCCTAGTCCTTAATAAGGGGTCCAGCAAGATCATAAATAATTTAACGTGGATTATTCACATGGCTATAAGCTATAAACAAACCTTAAGTTTACATAAATAATTCATGTTCATCATTCACACCGAATAGTATGTTTATTTCATGTCGCGCTGTGTGTGTGTGTGTGTGTGTGTGTGTGCAGGAGGACTTGAGGATCGCTCTCTGTCAGGGATCACGTTTGCTGGAGAGCATCAATGAGCCGCTGGTGAAAGATCCAGATTACACCATGAACCAGGATGAACTGGAGAACCTGGCTACTGTTCAGAGGTGTGTGTGTGTGTGTGTGTGTGTGTGTGTGGGTGAGACTATCTACCGTGCTGGAATGTGAAAATAAGAGACCAGACGGTTACAGTGCAGCAGCAGACTGTTGCGTGTCCTTGTTCGGTTTCTGCCCTTTATTAAGCTGTTCAGGGCAGCTGTGGTTTTGCATGTACAACAAGATGACCCACCTGGTCAAGATTATACAGCAGATCTACACACACACACACACACACACACACACACACACACACACACGTGTAGAAAGAGCATTAACCGACAGGAGCGTATTGAAATCCAGTTCTACTCACATGACCTTTCGGTGAAGCAGCGTTCTGGGGTCTGGATACGTGCCTGTGTGTTAATGTCCACAGGCGCCTGCTGTCAGCCTTTATTATGTAGATGCGGCTATATTTGTTTGAGGATTTTATTTATGGGTACTGTCAAACATACAGCATGAGATTTTAGAGCTGTAACAGCAGGCAGGATTTTCACTCGGTCCTGCCTTCAGAAGCCATCATTTGGGTTTTTTTTGTCCTTGTTTGTCTCTGATGTTAGTATGCTTTCACTGTATGTTAAAGAGCAGCTTGGACATTCTTCTAAAGTTCTCTTTGTGTGTTCCACAGAAGAAAGTAAATAAGTGTTTTCATCTCTGTTTCTAGGTTGCTTGGTCAGTTAGATGAGACTGAAACAGCATTTGATGATTTTTGGGATAAACATCAAACCAAGCTAGAGCAATGTCTACAACTGCGGCATTTTGAGCAGAACTTCAGGGAGGTGAGATACACTGACTGGTGCATCTTAAAGATCTGTTTTTAGTAGGGATGCATAGATAAACCAGTGTTATTTTAGTATTATTTGTGTGCATATGTAGTATTTATTAATATGCTAAACTGGCTTTATATTTTTGTTTTTCATTTAAAATGTAGTTCAGTTTTTAGTGATTTTGATATGTGCTTTTGCCATTCTTCTTCTTATTATTTTTTTTATTTAGTATTTTTAGTACTTGCACTTAAACTTTTATCTTATGTCAGTTAGTTGCCAAGGTAACTTCAAATTTTTTACCTTAAGTTTTCTAATATTTGTGTTTTATTTCAGCTTTATTTCAATTAAATGTAGTTGATTATTAGTTGATTGCTTAATTAATGGTAAAAAGTTAATTTAAATTTTTTTTTAATTTTGTATGGTTTTACTTGTAGTTGAAAATATGGATAGACAGATTATTATAAAAAATTATTAGAATCGTTTATTTTAATCATACAAAATATTAAAATTATAAAATTGTCTTCATTTTTCTATTTAAAAGCAGTTTTAATTCTAAATTGTAATTGGCAATTTATAACCAATATCTTGAATAATGGTTTTGATACAGATATATTGTTCATCGTTATTTTTAAGTGTGTGAGGTTCTCTATGAGCAGTATTTGTAATGGCTGTTTTTCTCTGTGTTGTAGGTCCGAGCTCATTTAGACATGGTTTATGACAGACTTTCAGGCATCTCCGAGGTGGGAATTAGCCCTGCCCATGTTGAACATATCTTGAAAGAGCTGACAAATCATGAAGAGAGAGCATGTGTAAGTATTAAATTGATGCCATATGATTTTATGGTATTAATGACGTTGTAACATTTATCATTCAGATACAAAATGAAATGATAAAGCATATTACTGCAAAAAGCCCATCAATTCTCCCTTTTAGAAGGGATCAGGTTTACATCCAGCAAACATTCATTTGCCCTTATAATGTTCTAGCGTGTGCAGATACAGGCATATGGTCTTATAAAGCATGTAAATCTCACACTCCATAATTAAATTGCTGAGCACGGCAGTTTGAGGCCCTTACAGAAATCACCCACATGTCCTCATCCAGCGGAGAGAAGGGGGGAGTTTTACCCAATATGATAAATCACCCATCACTATGCTGGAGTCATTCTGCTGACACCAGACTGTGGGAATTCTGGGTGGCAAACTTGAATTATTTCAAGTTAATTTTTTCATATACAGCATATGAGATTAACCAATTAAATGTATGTATAATTAAAATTGTTGAAAACATTCCTGTTTTTCATTTCTGCCATGAGCACTTAATTAAAATAAAAGTATATACTACAGTTCAAACTATTTGGGTCAGTAAGATGTTTTTATATCTTAGAAAGAAGTCTCTTAAATTCCCCAATATGGCATTTATTTGAGCAGAAATACAGTTTAAAAAAATATTGTCAATTTTTCAAGTCTTCAGTGTCACCATTCTTTAGAAATCATTCTGATATGCTGATTTAATGCTTAAGAAACATTATTAGCATCAATGTTGAAAACAGTTAAGCTGCTTCATAATTATGTGGAAATCATGATACATTTGTTTCCAGTATTTATTTGAAATGGAAAACATTAACATTATAAGTATACTGTCATTATAAATTCTATTTACTGTAATCGATCAATTTAATGCATCCTTTCTGAATAAAAGTTCCTGAAAATTTCTTTAAAACTTTTTGAAGTGTGCGTAATATTATGAAGGGATTAAATATTTCCCTCTCTGTCTGTAGGAGGTGTTGGACCGAGCACTGACTCTAGCATGTGATGCTGACCAGCTGATTGAAGCGTCTCATTACGCTGTGGACTCCATCCTGCCCAAATGCTCTGAGCTGCGTGCTGTGTGCGAGGAGATCAGCAGCGTCCTAAAGGCCAAGAAAGCCTATCTGCTCAAAGCCATGGAGCTACACCAGTGTTTAGAGAAGGTACAGTAGGCCCAGTCATTGATTGCTTCATCAGCACTGTTCAGGAGCCTTCTAAAATGCTCAACAAGAGAACGCTTTCTTTCCTGTGTTGACATTTTTCTTATTGAATCTGGAAGAAAATAAAGTGTGACCCAATGGATCATCCTATTTTATATACTTAACAAACTTTAGTTTAGGTCACAGTACATATTTATAATTTAGGAGGATGCTCTCAAAGCTAACAGACATGGACTAAAAGCCCTCTCTAATGATGATCACTGACTCTTTTTCTTTCTCTTCCAGGCTTCTAAATGGTGTGATGATGGGATCTACCTGCTGGCATCTCAGCCTGTGGATAAGTGTCAATCACAGGATGGGGCGGAGTCAGCGCTGCAGGAGATTGAGCGTTACCTGGAAACAGCCAATCAGCACAAGCTGACAGATACGAGTGTAATTTGGAGGGACTACGAGTCAGTGCTCACACAAGACTTCAGGGTAAAAGACTCAAAACCATTAAAAAAAACTGTCATGCTGAGCCATAATATGTGTATAGATTTTTATTTATACACAGATATTTAATGCTCATATGCATCTCCATGCCCATCAATTCTCCAATTCTCTTATGGGTCATGAAATGCCTTTTTTATTATTTTGTACTGTTCTCTGAGGTCCGCTTATGATGTTATCAAGATTTGAACATCCAAAAATAATGTATGTTCTTACGAACACAGTCTGGCACTTAATTAAAAATTAAAAATGAATTTCATCAAATAAAGTTTATTGTTTGATTTCTGCATAGACCTGCACGTTTGCCTGTAGTTATTTACACTATATGTGCAAATTGGTGGGCGGGGCTAAACAGGCAGCGCTGTAGAAGCAGGCGTTGATGATCTTCTGCGGAGGTGGTGCTTATGCACACTAATACATCATAGAGTGGCACAGTACACAAGCTGTATTTTTGGCAGATTGGCTTCAATATAAGCTGTTTTCAGACTAACGATAAGTTCTGAAATTCACAGCATGTCTTTATAGCACAATGACCTCTTATATATTAAAAGATCAAGAGAATTTTGATTTCTCAATTCGTGACTGTTATGCATTTAGTGTTCAGAATTGGGTTATCCTGCAATTATTGCATTATGCTCTTGATGGCGCTGTGTGACCCTGTATATACTACTGAACAGTTGTTCAGTAAAGAAGAAAAAGGTTGTTAAGTGCACTCGGCCTCCATTGTATCTTCTTCCATTGAATATAATGATATTCTGATAAATACGGCGATGACCCCTTTAATTAAAGTGTTATTGAGAATCTGAATATTATTAGTCAGCAGTCTTGTGTGGTTTTAGTTTGTTAGTGTTAAATGAATGTCTTCTCTGTGCTCAAACAGGATCAGGTGGACAAAGTGTTTCAGAAGCAGCTGTCCATGCAGGAAATGTTTGAGAGGAGGAGGGTCAGTCTGAAGAAGTTAGCAGCCAAACAGACACGACCCGTGCAGCCCGTCGCCCCACGTCCCGAGGCCATCATCAAATCACCCATCCCTTCTCCAGGTTAACCCCCTAAATGTGACTTTTTATGTGTTGTGTTGGGTGTCTGGATTAGTTGTGATCCTACCGAATAATACAAACATTTTGGGCCAAGTTTATTTATCTCAAATGTGCACATTTACATACGTTCACTCAAGTTCAGAACTATTGTGTTCTCAGCTTGAATATCTAAATTGTTCAGCAGTTTTAATTCGGAATTAACCCCTAATAAAATGAATATCACTTGTGCATTTTATGCAGAGAGGCACATTAATACAGCAGTTTTTCTACAGAGCAGTTTAGCAGTGTCCTCTCTCCTCCGCAGTGCGGTAGTGTCTGCGTCCTCTCAGTGTCGTCCCCTAACCCCCTCCACACTCAAATACACACACACTGGCCATTAGCTACTTATGGTCACTCATGCACAAAAGATATGGCGGACACTGTATCTAACTTTACTCTCCTGCCATCTAGTGTTCACAATAGAGAGCTGCAGGGCTTATTACATGACACAAAAAGCAGTGTATATAACATACATATATATATATATATATATATATATTTATTTTTTTATTTTTTTATTTAAATTAGTTTATTAATATAAGTGTGCTTTTATCCCAGCTCATAGGGAGAAGACGATAGAGGGTGATATCATCAATGGAAACTGCAGAAAAGTGGGTATCTCATCTCTAGGCAGTGCTTTGTTGAGTGTATAAGCAATAATATTTATATGACTGCTTTGATATTGATTATTAAAGCAACATTGGTTACATTGTACCCTCAACATATGCATTTTTTGCATTTAAGCTTGTTGTTAATTGATCGTAACATGATGAAGCCTATTTTTCTTCTATTATATGGGTCTTAAGGTCAAAGAGTGTGGTAATGTTAATTTTTACAGATGATTTTCATATTTACAACCTTAGTGGCTATTCTTTAAATAATTCTTTCAAATTTAGAGTTAATTTGAGAGAATTTTGAATGTGGAGCTAGAAATGTTCTGCCAAACCAACTTGTCTATGGTATTTTTGATTTAATAAAATGACAGAATTAATTTGAACACATTTTCAAAACACTAATGCAGGGATGTTTATATTTGCAGGGAGAGATACACTTACAGAATGATGGCAGCAGACACCCGTCTGTCTCTGATGAAGAGGAGAACTTTGCTGTGCTTAGAAGGTCAGTCAGCAAAAGGAGGAAAATCAGCTCTAAATGTCAGTCTTTCTGTATGGATTGTGTCTTTAATGTCTGTCTACTACAGGCACGTGATGAACGAGCTGTTAGAGACGGAGCGAGCGTATGTGGAGGAGCTGCTGTGTGTTCTGGAGGTGAGTTGCACTGACATTTTTAACCTCTAGAGGTCAGATTAGTTCTGATTTTTTGAATCCATTAGACTTGACAGATTAATTTGTGTTTAGGGTTATGGAGCAGAAATGGACAATCCTGCCATGGCTCACCTCATCCCCAATACACTGCTTCACAAGAAGGACATCCTCTTTGGGAATATGCCTGAGATATACCAGTTCCACAAGAAGTGAGCGAACCCTCTGTGTCTGTTTTAGCTTCTGCTTGTGTGGTGTTATAAAACTAAAGCACCTCTTATTGTCTCTATTCACTCTCTGTATATTTCAGGACTTTTCTTCGTGAACTGGAGGCGTACACAGACTATCCTGAGCTTGTGGGCCGGTGTTTCTTGGAGAGAGTGAGTCGGATGTTACATCCTGTGCTGTTCTGATTGAATACATTATTGAATAGATTATGCAAACATCATTTTGATGTTTTTTAGATGACGGATCTGCAGATCTATGAGAAGTACTGTCAGAACAAGCCTCGCTCCGAGTCTCTATGGAGACAGTGCTCTGACTGCGCTTTCTTCCAGGTCATCTTACTTTACAAGACACTAAATTAAAGCTATATTACACATAAGCACATATTTCTTTCTGCAATTTAAATGGGTTATATTATAGAGAACCATATATAATGTATTAGGAATACAGCATACATGACCCGATAAGCACTACTGTTCAAAAGTTTGGATTCCATATGACTTTTTATAAAAAATTTGTGTGTGTGTTTTTGAAAGAAGTCTCTTTTTACTTTAGGCTGGATTTATTTGATCTAAAATACAGTAGAAACAGTAATATTGGGAAACACTGTATTATTACCATTTAAAACAACTGTTTTCTATTTTAATATATTTAAAAATGTAATTTATTCATGTGATATAAAGCTGAATTTTCAGCATCACTACTCAGAAATCATTCTAATATGCTGATTTGGTGCTTAAAATCTTGAAATAGACCGTTTTGGTAAAAATTTAATTTATTCACTTTCACTTTTACGTTACTTTTGATCATTTTATCACTTTTGATCATTTTAATGTGTCCTTGCTAAATTTATTACATTTATTTTTTAAAAATGTGTTACCGACACCAATGTTCTGAACATTATTATTATTATTAATATTGTTATTAATAATTATAAGTAAAAGAAAAACTGTAATTATTATTTCATAAATATTAACAATATTAATTTAAATGTATAATTTATATTAATTTAATTACAAGTATAATTTAATAAATATTAATTGTAATAGTTAAATAATAGTTTAATAATAATATTTACATAATCATCTTCATCATCATCATCATAATAAAAAACAGTAAAAAAAAAAAAAGAAAAACATTAAAAAATTAAATAGAGAATTTGTGTGTATTGTTTTCAGGAGTGTCAAAAGAAACTGGAACATAAGCTTGGTTTGGACTCGTACCTGCTCAAACCAGTGCAGAGAATAACCAAATATCAGCTCTTACTGAAGGTAAACTAGACCTACATTACATGTGCAGATATATAACTCATGTTTGCACCTCTCACTGATGTAACCTCTATGTTCATGTGTGTTTCTGTCAGGAACTGCTGAAGTACAGTAAAGGCTGTGAGGGTGAGGATGACCTGCAGGAGGCGCTCTCATCTATTCTGGGCATCCTGAAAGCTGTGAATGACTCTATGCACCTTATCGCCATCACTGGATATGAAGTAAATGTCATTTACACACGCTGTGAAACTTAATGTTCACTTTGAATTAAAATGGTTTCCAATAATGTAAGTCACCTTTGGAGTAGCTGCTGACCTCTGACCTGTGTTTCCAGGGCAACCTCAGTGATCTGGGGCGTCTGATGATGCAGGGGTCGTTCAGCGTGTGGACGGAGCATAAGAAGGGTCACGCGAAGGTGAAAGACCTGGCTCGCTTCAAGCCCATGCAGAGACACCTGTTCCTGCACCAGAAAGCTCTGCTCTTCTGTAAGAAACGAGAGGAGAACGGAGAGGGTTATGAGAAAGCGCCTTCATACAGCTTCAAACACTCGCTCAATGTAAGTACTGAATATTAAAGTAATTCATTTTTCATTTCTTATTTCTCTGACATGGAGATCGAGTCGATGTGGTGGAGTGGTTAAAAATGTGGGCTGGTAACTGAAAATTTAAGTCCTTTCTTTATCAAAACTGTTCTATTAAAAATATTAACAAGGAATAATTGATCATTTTTAGCATAGCATAACCGAGAAAAACAGGTAATGAAATCTGCATATTTAATTTGTTTTGTCTTGAGCAAATTAAGCTCCATTCAAGGTAAACCGATATATTTTCATGTAAATAAATGACAGGGAATATCAGGTTTCTGTTTGAGTTTGATTAATTTAGTGTATATTTTTCTCTGACAGATGAGTGCTGTAGGTATTACTGAAAACGCAAAAGGAGACAACAAAAAGTTTGAGATCTGGTGTAATTCTCGAGAGGAGGTGTACATTGTACAGGTAAATTTAAAAAATATCCTGTATTTAAATAGCATTGAATGTAGATAATTTAAAGCAACGCTCTGTGATCCTGTCACTTACCTTTCTGATCATTTTATTGGTTATTTTCAGGCGCCGACAGCAGAGATCAAAACGGCATGGGTGAACGAGATCCGGAAGGTTCTAACGGGGCAACTAAAGGCCTGCAGAGGTGAAATAAACTGAATTTGTTTCTTTATTGAGCGAAATAATTACTTTTCATTTAGCAAGGATGCATTAAATTGATCAGTAGTAGCAATAATAAATACATTTATAATGTTACAAAAAGTTCTGTTTTTAATAAATGCTGTTCTTAATCAAAGAATCCTTTGTAAAAAAAATATCAGTTTCCTCAAAAAATGCTGCACAGCTGTTTTCAATATTGATAATAATAAGAAACTGTTATTGAGCAAAAAAACTGCATATTAGAATGATTTAGGAAAGATCATGTGACACTGAAACCTGGAGTAATGTTGGTAATTCAGCTTTGCCATATAAGAGAAAAAAATCATATTAAAATAGAAAACTGTTATTTTAAAGTGTACTGATATTTCACAATATTACTGTTTTAACTAACTGATCAAATAAATGCAGCCTTGCTGAGCATAAGAGACTTTTTTCAACAACACAATAAAAAAATTGAATCCCTCAAACCTTTGAACAGTAGTGCATGTCAAATTCCACCCTTCACCTCATCAGTTTTACTGTGTGTGGTTATCTAATAATGTGATGTATTTCAGAAGCAAGCCAGCAGAAGAGCTCGGATCAGATCTCACAGTTAACTCCCACCAGCACCAGCCTAACCCTGAGCCCCTTCAAGACCCACCCAAAGACCTTCAAGAAAGGAGAAGAGAAGAAAACTGAACCCACAGCAGTAGATCCCAGTTCAGTCGTCTTGCTTAAAAATAACGACAAGGTCAAAGGTCAGTCGGCCCTTCTGAAAATACACATATATGGTCTCACTACACACTCTAAGTCAAAATATTTTCAAAAGCCATCTTGACGTCAGTCAGGCAGTGAAAACAACCCCAGACTAACGTGTCCCACAATTCAGAAAGCTGCTGTCTTTCCTCTTGCTGCTTAGACTGTGAATTTCTGTGATGTTCTTAGTAACCCCTGTGTTTCTTTTCCCTGACTAAACCTGTAACGTCCTTCATTATTTCCCCTTCCTCTTTCTTTCTCTCTGTCTCTGTGGAGAATAGACGAGACTGTCACCAGTCCCAACACTGAGAGAGCTGCAGTGGCTAAAAAGCGTTTTACACTGCAGGGCTTCAGTAACCTCAAGAGTCAAAAAGGTACAACAGGAGGGCTCACAGCTTTACACGAGAATATATCATACTGATGAAACATTTATATAAAAGAAAGCCTAACATAACTTTGATAATTGAAATGTTTAGTTTTAAAAATATTAGGTTAACACACATTTCAGTGGCGTTGGATAAATTGTGAATATTTAATCCCGCTGCAGAACTGATAGCGCCCTCTGGTGGCAAAAGCCTAACACTACCCATGGTCACTTTCTGCCCTCCAGGTATACTGTAGTTTCAGAAAACACTAGACCCTAATGTAGATCAGAAAGTCTAGATTAGTAGCAGTTTAACATTTAGTGGACATGATTGCTTTAAAGCCTTTCACCCTGTAGAAGAGCCATTTTTTTTCTTTATAATATTTAAGTCTCTTTCCTTTAACCCTGTTATAGACTTTCTCTTTCTTCTTTCCTGATTTTTTGTCCTCTTATCCTTTTCTTTCTCGCTCCTTGCTATGGCTGCCAGGATCATCCCCCCCTAGTCCTGACCACAAAACTAAAAGACATGAGATTAAGAGCGATCCTACACCGTTTGGCTTCAGAGGTACACTGTCCCCTAAAAACTCCCAGCATTCCCTCCTCCAACATCAGCCATGATTAGTGTTCCAGAATATTTATTTTATCATATTATGTGGTTGCCGAATTTTATTTCACCTCCATATATTATGTTTCACCATCTTTCATACATCGCCCTAAAGTAAAATAAAGTAACTAAAATGCTGCTATATTAGACATTAAAGGGATAGTTCACCCAAAAGATGATCATTCTGTCATTGTGTATTCATTTTTATGTCATTCCAAACCTGTGTGAGTTTGTTTTTTCTGCTGAACACAAAAGAAGATATTTTGAAGAATGT
>SCHK01034625.1:14666-24802 GCA_004124795.1 Poropuntius huangchuchieni
GCAAGTGTTTTCATTTCCCATTGACTTCCATTGTGTTTTTGTCCATGCAATGTAAGTCAGTGGGAATTGAAACCGTTTAATTACCAACATTTTCTGTGTTGCAAAAAAAAAAAAAAAAAAAAAAAAAAGTCGTACAGGTTTAGAACAACATGAAGGTGAATAAATGACAGAATTTTCATTTTTGGGTGGACTGTCCCTTTAAGCGTTCATAATCCAAACAAACTGACTTTAGTGCTATACACCCAACCAGCAACAACAATCTGTGGAGTAGTTGGTAAATCGATGGAGTCTTTGAAATCTTATCGGCTGCCTCTCCCTTAGACGCAGGTCCCCACATCACTCTTACCCGAGTGAGATGGCTGAGCACTTCTAGTCTGTTGCAGACTAAAAGGAGAGGTAACTAGATGCCTGGTGTGGGAATGAACTTTGTCTTTATTGCTGTCTCACAGCGAACCTCCAAACAGACTGGCAAACACTAACCACAGGGAATGATATTATTGCATTGTAATTGGTGGTTTGCAGAATAAATCACAGCGCTAAAATGGCATCTCTTTGACATAACTGCTCAATAAATTACTATTGTCGATCTGAAACACTCTTTGCTGTGGGAGAATGTGAAACCAGCCCAGTTCATATCTTATAGTTGTCACAGCGGAGAGAATGATCAGATAATAGTTGACTGAAAATCAATCGTCTTTATGTACTCACACTCATGTTGTTTCAAACCTTGTGTTCTTCCGTGGAACACACAAGGAGAAATTCTCCACAATTTACCGGTTGCTGTTTTCCATGCATTTGCATTGAATAGAGACTAAAGTGTTCAATGAAGAAGTGAAAGCGACATAAAAGTGTTTTATTGGTTGTTATTGACTGACTGTTATGAGGTTTTAACTTAAGAATCATTGAAATCAGATTCTGATTCAGTGAATTGAACTTGAGTCATGAATGAATCATTCAGACTGTTTGAGAACCAAATCAATCAGTTCATTTGGAAAGATCCAACTCAAAAGAATGATTCACTTACAAATCAGACTGATAACTGCCATATTTCTCAAGATTTTCAGTGAACATCTCTTCAGTTTCAACCTGTTCCTCATACAAAGCTGTTTAGATGTTTGCATTTACATTATACTTTTTCACCCCTTTTAAAATTTGAAAGCTTCAGTTCCCGTTTGTAGTAACTGTGTGGAAAAATAAAAGTTTGGAACAACATGAGGGCGAGTAAATGATGACACAAGTTTAATTTCCTCTAAATACAGTATTTATACAGTCAATCCATGCTAATACTTTCATACTGTACATTTACAAGCCAGAATTTGTCAATGTTTGCAAGAATTTCAATTTGCACTTTCCTTGGTGTGGAAACACTTGCGTTTAACGCTGCATGAGTGTCTGGTTTGGGTTCCTGTCTGCTGGTTTGCGGTGCTAGTTCTGGATTCACTTTTACGGTTCTGAAACCACAGATCCCTTTCTACCAAACACTCTTCCAGGCTCCATAATTATCCACTGATTCAGATCTAAAAATGTTTATGTATCTCTCCATAAACATGTTTTGTATGATTTGCGAATGTGTCATATGCCTTCTTCACAAACTGTCATCAGAATCATCGGAGTCATGGCTGTCTGAACATAAAACACAAACAGCTCTTCCTGTTAGCGCAGTGCCTGGAGCTGTTCCTCTTTTCAAATGGATAGGAGAGAAAGAGACACTGGATTTGTTTCAAAACTCAGTGTGCTGCCTACATCGGCATCATATGCAAAGTTTCAGTGAAAACATCTAAGATGGTGATATGGGTCGAAAGTGATGTGGACTAAACTGTAAAAAATACTATTTCACTCTTTCTGCTACAATGTTTTACATTTATTTCAGTGTTACTTCCTATTTCTTTCTATTTGATTTCAAAATGTACTAATTTCTGAGGTAAAATTGTTTCTACAATTAGTCTGTTTTTTTTTAATGCTGTTGTGTTGTTAGCTTAGCAACATGCTAATGCCAGACTCTTTTGAAATTCGAGAATTTTACCTCAGGAGCTTAATGTTTAGCATGCTGCCTTAGAAGACTGCTGACTTTCTAAACTGTAGACAGCAAAATAGTTCACTAAGTTTTGAAACCGAGCCGGTCTCTTCTTCACCTTCCACCAAACACACCATCTTTGTGGAGCACCACTTATCCCTCTCTTTCGTTGTCTCCCCATGAGCCAAATGTCACATTCGTTTCACTCATCCTCTCTTCCACAAGGCTTCTCCAAGGCATCGCTGTCTGTGGATGCGTCTGAAGAGAACGACGGTTACTCGAGTGCAGAGGACCCCATGAACTCTGATCCTGAGGATGAGGGAGGGAAAAAACTGGTGAGTCATTGTGGCCCAGCGTCACCATTTCTTGAGTCCCATTCATGTTTGTTTGCAGATATCTTTAGTTTGGCCACTGATGGTGTTTGTGTGTGTGTGTGTGTGTGTGTGTGCAGTCTCCAGGCAGGTACGTGGTAGTTGCTGACCATGACAAAAACGGACCACAGGAGCTGACGGTGAAGAGCGGAGACTCAGTGCAGCTGGTGAGAGAGGGAGACGATGGACGCTGGTAAGATTCACACATTCAGGTTTATGTAAATGCTATGGCAGTTCTGTGATCGTTTACTCATCCTCATGTTACACATTGCAAACCACTATGACTCACAAGCTGATCATTCTCTTGTGGCTTTCTGTGAATCAGCAATTGAAATCAATTCATCTTTTTTCTGTTTAATCAATTAAATAAATGCTAAAAGGAAATAAATGCTCTATCTAAACAATTATGACTGTCTTGTATCAGTGTTTTAGTATTATTTATATACTACAGTCATTAATATTTTAAATGAGCTTTTTTTATATTTTCAGGTTTTTTAAATTAATTTAGATTTTTTTGTTTTTGTTTAAATATTACTATTACGGTTTAATTAACCTCTGTCAGTCTGAGGTTTTTTTTTTTTTTTTCAGTCTTAATTTTAGCGCTTAAACTTATTTCAGTTAGTTGCCAAAGCAACGTTTCTCATTTTATTTTGATTTAACGTTTTCATCTAATACTTAGAATTTAGTTTTTCATCTTCATTTATTTATTTATTTAAATTAAGGACAGTACCTGTTACCTATTAAACTGTGGTTTTCAAGCATTTTGACTCAAACGCCCTCCATATACACAAGATATTTCTGCTGTAATTAACAAAACAGCTTATTTATCCTATATATATTTAATATTAAATATATAGTGTGTGTGTGTGTGTGTGTGTATATATATATATATATATATATATATATATATATAATATTCTGTATGTTTAATATTAAATATATATTTAATTCACATGGTTGATTTAGTAATATACTGAACGAATTAACCATGATTCATCTTGTGTTTCCAGAACATATGTTCTGCGTTCTTCAATAAAATCAGTAGTTATTAAAGGCAAATAAAAATGATTTAAGCTTGTTTTCAATTTTGATTTTATATGTTTTTAGCATTTAATTTAGTTTATATATGTAGATTATTTTATTATATTAATTTTAAGTCATCTTTTTTAGTTTTTGCCCACTTTTTGTTAATATCTAAAGATCCATTCTGGCATTTTGTGTGTTGAATCCTGTTATGGATGACAAGTAAATTTCACTCGTACATTACTGTCTGGGTTCATTTTTTTGTTGTTGTTTTTATAAGACGACCAAATAAGAATCACATAATGTTTTCTGTAAGCAGAGGCTGGTGTGATATCGATGTTTTTGTGCCGATTCAGGTTTGTACGTAATCTGCGCACCAATAAGGAGGGCTGGGTCCCTGCGGCAAACCTGCTCACTCTCATCGGAGAATCCAAATCTTCTCAATCCCTCTCCAGCTCAGGTAACACAACTTTCCGCTTTTCATCCACCACACTACAGATCCCTGTCATGAAATCTTAATTTGATGAATGGGTGTTTTCCCACAGAAGGCAGCGGGTCTGGAAACCTCAGCACATCCTCCAGCTGCAGCGAAACCTACACAAGCTTCTCAGACATCAAAGCCTGAAGCCGCTGCTCCACCGCCTTGTGGCAGCTCCTACACAGTGCACTTTCTACTGAAGCTCCTCGAGTCTTTGTACTGTATTTAACCTCGTCACCCGAGAAAGGATTTGACCTCTGCGGTCAATAGGCGCTATTCAGGATATTTTATATAGAGCGTCACACTTTCTCAACCTTCTCTCCTTCATAAGAGAGAGAAAAAAGGTCATTCAGTGTCTGCTGTTCCCCGTTGAAACTCTCCTTTACTTTGAAAGTATCGGTGTGATGCTGTTTGTTTCACATCTGCATGCATTTCCTCAAAGATTAAAAGAGAAAAGGGCTCTTGGTCGAGTCGGCATTAACATCAGAGCAGCCTGCGGTTTTAAAAGTCTTTAAATATACATAACAAGGACTCTCATTGGACTTTAATGTATGACCACATGAGCTTCCACTGGTTTTATTGATCTTGCGTTGAGAATATCAGTGTGTTTTTGGAGTGTCTGACTTTGTTGGCGTCTAAAGCTCCTGTCTGATTTGCTGTAGCAGCAAGACAATGAAACGATGTTTTATACGATTAAGATTCTTGAGGTTATGCCTGCTGAAAAGTCCTGCTATTCACTGTATGTATTAATCTAAAACAGCTGTATAGTTTAAATTATTTCCTGTAAAAGAAGATTTGTACAGATATTAACTTTTATCTCATGTTTTTCATTAAAACAGAATATATATGTATACATATTGTATATTATGACCACTATTGTTGTGTGTCAATTGTATTTTGTTGTATTTGTCACTTTACTGTTCTGCATTCATTCATGTACAATTATTGCAACTTTTCAAACGTACCAATTGTTCACATTTTATGTAATTTATTTTGTCACCACAGATTGTTTGATTTGGTTTGTTCAAAATGTCAAGTCTGGAAAGTGATAATTGGCATGTTGTAACCATCATTCGGCTAAGACTCATTTTAATGTTGAATAAGTATTTCTCACAATTCATCTATATCAATATTCCTCAAATCAGCTGATTCAGTCAAGCCATAATTTCTGACAGTGTGATGACCACAGCCTTACTGTGCTTAAATGTCACCATAACTATATGTTGTCTTTTAATATGTTCAGTAATACAAAAATCATTGTTCATTTCTATTTAAATTTTATGTGGCACATTGCTGCATGTTAGTTTTGCGCCTCAATCTTTTCCTGTATTAGAAACATATCTGTGTACATGTGTAAATATGTATCTAAGAGGATGTATGAGATGAATGAATTTAAAGTGCTTAGGCTTAAATAAACTTCACTGAAACATTCTACCCTCTTCTGCTGGTTCAGATTTGTCAAGGAAATGTCTGCCGTTTTTCCTCATATTTCTCTCATTTCTGCTTTAAAGATGACCTTTGAATTAAATGTGGTAAATCTGATCTTGCATGCATCAGCTCTTTTCATTGTGCAACACAAAAAAACTTTATTTTTAAAAAATTTTCTGGTTTATACATTTTTCATCACATTTGTTGATGATTGAAGACAATTGGGGAAATATATATATATATATATAAATTTTATTTATTTACAATTATGGGCTGATATTTAAAAAAAAAAAAAACTATACATAAAAAACAAAACCCCTAGTGCTGTCAGATGATTAATCGTGATAATTGCATCCAAAATAAAAGTTTTTGCTTACATAATATGTGTGCACTGTTTAGTTTTAGTATGTATATATAAATACACACATGCATGCATGCATATGTTATATTCATATATTAAATATAATTATATGACAATAAATATATACATGGAAATAATATAAGCACACATATTATGTAAACAAAGACTTTTATTTTGGATGCGATTAATCCTGATTAATGGTTTGACAGCACTACAAAACCATTTTCCTTCATTTACTATTTTATCAGATTTCTATTAACTGTGATTATGAAAGATAAATGGGGAAACCTTTATGATAAAATTACATTTTCAATCAAATTTGATTTATAAATATTAAGTAAAATACATCCTAATGGGGGTGACACAACAGACATACAGTATAACAGCCTTATAGCTAAATTTAGTAAATCAATCGAAGAAAAAAAAAAGTAATATCAAACACCGGTTTAGCCAACAAACATTGCAATCAGGAAACATGATTTTAAAAATGACAGAAAATTACACAAGACGAACTGAAACTTTGAGCATAGGCTATATTTGTACAGTGTACTCCAAGAAATCCATACTGCATATTAAAAAACAAAGCAGCATAATATTGTTTTCCAATTTAACCTGTACAAATTGCACAGATTTCGTGCGACATCCAGTGATCGTTCGCAGTTTGTCGGTGACTCAGAGTCTCTGCGCTTCCGCGACACACTGCGCAATTTGGCTGTGACGGTGTTTGCAAGGTATGTTCAGGCAGGTATGTGACGCGACAGTTTAAAACGTCGTGATTCAAAATCATGAGTCATGCACTTATTTTAGCCTGTATCTCTTCATAATACAGTCTGAACACATCCACATCCGGGTAACGCGACGCCTCGCCTCAGTGAGGGAGGAAGCGCCAGTCTGCGTCTGACCTGAGATCAGCTCGCGCAGCACGGACCAACCCTCCGCCGACTGACACAGGACCGATCCCAGATCATCCTTCAACCGCGGAAAGCCACTCGACAGCGAGTTTGTGCTACAAAACCCATCATGACTTTTGCAGATATACGCGTTTGAGTCAGTCAGTGTTTAATTCGCTTATGCACACATTCCGCTGACGTTCAGCCCAGCGCGCGCACGCACACACACACATACACACACACACTCTCACTCACACACAGTCTGCTGCTCGCTAACACACACACACACAGAGCCACAGCAGCCGCGGAAGACACAGTTACATCGCAGCACTGTAAGTATTCAACATTTCACACCTTACAGAAACGTTTGGTTTGGTTCAAAGCTCAGATTTCTCAACAGTGGGCTGCGTGTCTTTTATTTTGGTGTCGCGCGACAATAAGCTAAACGTACGCCCTGTTTTCCGCATGTCGGGCTTGTTTTTGGTAACAGGGCGGACAGGCTGAGTGTTTGAGCCGCGAGCGTCTGAACTGTTTCATTGTTCCGTTCCGTTCCGTTCCGTTCGTTCTGTTCGCGTGCTACATTGTGAGCTGCTCGCGCGCTGTCACGCTGTAATTGTGCTGCTGCTGTTTGTGTTGAACTGAGTGAACAGGCCTGAAACAGATCACACCACTGCAAGGCCCGTTCACTCAGTTCAACACAAACACACGCGGATCATGCACCGGAGGGCCTGTTCACTCAATTCAACATGCATTTCTACACAACACCAACTCTGTCAGATGGTTCCCTACAGGCCTGATATAGGCAGCTTTTACAACTTCTGTCACAAATCTGACGACTGACGTTAAAAATGGCTTACAGATTTAACCTGAATTTTTGTAATGAATAATGTGGAGCCTGTAAAGCACTTTCCACAAATAATTTAAAAAGTTTGTGTGGGAAAACTATTACAACAATGTCAAAATTAATGACATAATTTACTGATTATATGTTTATTAAGAGATATTAAATTAATTATATACACAGTACACACATGTATTATGTAAACAAAGGCTTTTATTTTGGATGCGATTAATCGTGATTAATGGTTTGACAGCACTACAAAACCAGTTTCCTTAATTTACTATTTTATCAGATTTGTATTAACTGTGATAATGAAATAAAAATGGGGAAACTTTTATGGTAGAAGTTCATTTTCAATCAAATTTGATTTCTTAATATTAAGTAAAACACATCCTAATGCTAATTGTAATCTTTTAATTAAGCTGTTATTTATACATACATATATATGTATATGTGGCACTGGACCACAAAACCTTAATTAGCACGGATATATTTGTAACAATAGCCAAAAATACATTGCATGGGTCAAAATTGTCTTTTTTTTTTTTCTTTTATGCCAAAAATCATTAAGATATTTAGTAAAGATCATGTTCCATGAAGATATTTTGTAAATTTCTTAAAATAAATATCAGAACTTAGTTTTTGATTAGTAATATGCATTGGTAAGGACTTTGTTTATACAGCTTTAAAGATGATTTTCTCGATATTTAGATTTTTTTTTTTTTTCACTCCCAGATTGCAGATTTTCAAATAGTTGTATCTCGGCCAAATATAGTCCTATCCTAACAAACCATACATCAATGGAAAGCTTATAATGATGATGTATAAATCTCAATTTCGAGATATATATATATATATATATATATATATATATGTATGTGTGTATGTATATGTGTGTGTGTGTGCACTGCTCAAAAAATTTAAAGGAACACTTTTTAATCAGAGTATAGCAAGTCAGTGAAACTCCTGGGATCGGTCAGTTTCAGCTTCTTTGGTGTTAATGAAATTAACAACAGGTGCACTAGATGAGCAACAATGAGACGACCCCCAAAACAGAAATGGTTTTACAGGTGGAGGCCACTTTTTTCCCTGCTCATCTTTTCTGACTGTCGCTACTGGTAGCTTGAGGCGATACCAGGACCCTACAGAGGTTGCACAGGCGGTTCAACTCCTCCAGGATGGCCCATCAATACGTGCCATTGCCAGAAGGTTTGCTGTGTCTCCCAGCACAGTCTCAAGAGCATGGATGAGATTCCAGGAGACAGGCAGTTACTCTAGGACAGCTGGACAGGGCCATAGAAGGTCCTTAACCCATCAGCAAGGAGGAACAGGATGAGCACTGCCAGAGCCCTACAGAATGACCTCCAGCAGTCACTGACCAAACAATCAAAAACAGACTTCATGAGGGTGGCCTGAGGGCCCAGCGTCCTCTGTGGGCCCTGTGCTCATTGTCTGGCGTCGTGGAGCTCGATTGGCATTTGCCATTGAATACCAGAATTGGCAGATCCGCCACCCGCGCCCTGTGCTTTTCACAGATAAGAGCAGGTTCACCCTGAGCACATGTGACAGACGTGAAAGGGTCTGGAGAAGCCGTGGAAAACATTATGCTGCCTGTAACATGGTTCAGCATGACCGGTTTGGTGGTGGGTCAGTGATGGTCTGGAGAGGCATATCCATGGAGGGACGCACAGACCTCTACAGGCTTGACAATGGCACTCTGACTGCCATTAGGTATCGTAATGAAATCATTGGACGCATTTTCAGTCCCTACGCTGGTGCTGTGGGTCTTGGGTTCCTCCAGGTGCATGACAATGCCCAGCCTCATGTGGCGAGAGTAAGCAGGCAGTTCCTGGAGAATGAAGGAATTGATACCATTGAATGGCCCGACGCTCGACTGACCTAAATCCAATAGAACAACTCCAGGACATTGTTTCGGTCCATCCGATGCCGCCAGGTTGTACCTCAGACTGTCCAGGAGCTCAGTGATGGCCTGGTCCAGATCTGGGAGGAAATACCCCAGGACACCATACGTCGTATCATTAGGAGCATGTCCCGATGTTGTCAGGGATGCATACAAGCACGTGGGGGCCATACAAACTACTGAGTACCATTTTGAGTTGCTGCAATGAAATTTCAGCAAAATGGATTAGCCTGCTGCATCATTTTTTTCACTTTGATTTTTGGGGTGCCTTTAAATTCGGCCATCTGTTGGTTGATCATTTTCATTTCCATCAAACGATGAAGAGTGACTCATGCATTTTTACTTAAAGGTGAAGACCCAACTCAATGCATGTTCTGCAAGATTTAACACATTTTATTGGACTATCCAGCTTTTAATGCATGTAGAAAGCTCTTTTATGAAGTGAACTCATTTAAAGAGATATTTAGTATAATTCAGCCAGAAAAAGTTTTTATCATATGGTAATGTAAAAAATATTGTGTAATAACGTTTGTTTGGTTTTTATTTTTATTTGTTATACTTGTATTTTTGAAATTGTTTTTGGCATGAAAATAGCCTAAGATGCTAATATGGCGTTAAATAAAAATATACTACTACTCCATCAAACAATGTGGCATCCCTTCGTTCCTAACACATTACCCAGTCCATATCAGTAGATATCCAGCATGATATTTTTCCCCTTTGAGATCTGATGTTTTCAAAGTGTTCCTTTAATTTTTTTTTTGGAGCTGTGTGTATGTATGTATGTATGTATGTATGTGTGTGTGTGT
>SCHK01034861.1:3605-15590 GCA_004124795.1 Poropuntius huangchuchieni
CAGATAGATAGATAGATACAAATAAGTAACGCAAGATACTTTGTTTCCCCTAAGTTTGTGAAAGGGCCCTTACAGTTACCAAAAATATAACTTTTTTTTTTTTTTTTTGTTATTAGAAAACAAATAAGCAAGCCCAGTCCAGGCGACAAAAGTAACATAATGTATTACTTCCCATAAAAAGTAACTACGTAAAGCAATTAGTTATTTTTTCAAGAATTAATGCAATATTGTGATGCATTGCTTGAGTGACTTTCCCCAACACTGTAGACAGATATCGAGATTTTATATCCCAGTAATTCAGACTGTATAGCTTATTTTCAGAAGCAGCATTTTCCTCTGGCATTTAAGGGAGAAAAAAACTAAACGAAGAGTTCAATCAGGCAGTATGAAGCTATAAGTGTTCCTTCTCCCCCTGCGCTCTCCTGTTGTTTGTGCACTTGAGCCGGTATTGAGAGGTGGGCTCAAGAGAGCCTGGCACTAAACTTGATCAAACCGGTCTATTTGTCTTTAAAGCTCCCGAGACATGCTTCACTTCCTGTTGTGTAACACTGCCTTTTCTACATCTCTGACTGAGCTATGCAATACCCAGGCCCGAGAGATAGAGAAGGGAGAAAAAAAAGAGGCACAATTCTGTTGCTGCTCAACATGTTCTGCTTTGAACATGCGGCTATTTACACTCTTCCAGAATATTCTGCTATTTCAAAAGCTGAATGTTCTACAAAGTCTGGCATCGTGGAGTTTGAGCGAAATAGCTGACGCAAAAACGACAAATTAAAAATGACAATCCTCATGTTGAGTTTATAATAATTACATTCTGATCATGTGGCTTTAGAAGTAGTTGTTTGGACTACTTTTATGAAGTATGCAAAGCAATCATGTAGTGTTGGAGAAAACATAATTTTCTTTTTTAGAATGAGAATTGCTTTTAAAATTTGTATCATTCAAATAAAGATCCATTCATTCTTTTAAATGCCACAATGCCATTCGTATCTGTCATTCACTTACTGCACTTCATCAATCTGTGGTAAAGTCAGTTTTCTTGTAATGGCTATGGTGCCATGTTGGATCTACTAGATTTATCTAATCCAGATTTTGTTGGCAATGCAAAGGTTTTTTTTTTTTTTTTATATACCTTGCTCAGGATACAGCTTTATTTCATTTCAACCAATAACTTTGATGTAACTTCACTCTGAAAAAAACGTCTGGCAAGCTACAAATTCACTGGATTTATAAACCCATCAGACCTACAGTGCTTTTTGTATATGTAGTGCTTGAAAAAGTGTCTACCTAACCAAAACATTATGGATGCGCCTCTTAGATAATTCCAAATGCCACGGTGGTTTTAAAAATACATCCTCCTGTGGGGAGCAGCTCAGTCGGCTGTGTGGGGTCTCGACGGATGTGACGGCCAGAGGCTGCTGTATTTCTATGAAGAGGTTTTAGCTACAGTAGTGTGCGTCCCCTCGTCATCCATCTCTCATCCACTTTCTTCCTTTTAGCGCTCTCTCCCTCTCTCTCTCTCTCTCTCTTTCCATCGCTTCCCTTTTTGAGTGGATTCAGAGCACCACACACAACACTCACGCCCTCTCTACCACCCACACTCTGAGTAACAACAAATCTCCTCCTGTGCAGTCGGCCTGTAGCCTGGACACACACAAACATGTACTCGTCTGTCAGCTTACCTTTTAAATTATAAAGCCAAGCCTCAAAAAAAAACACAGAAGCTAAAAAATATACCAGTCTTACACAATTTTGTACGTTCACAAGCATCTCTTCCCTGTTACCTTCCTGTTTCCCATGCATCTCTTCCCGTTTTATGCATTTTAGCACGACCAAAATCAGCAACCAGGATGGTTATATACATTTTAAAGCAGCTTTTCAGTCTGTAAAAGGTGCGCCTGACAGTTTTGAGGTCAAGGATTAACGCTAAAATGGGCGGTTTAGTAGCAACAAAGCTTCCAATCACTGGTTGTCTTTTTTCCCCCCATATCGTTTTTTGTTGTGCGGTGTGCTTTTCAGTCTCGCACTCAAGTTTCTTTCATGCACAGACCTCCTGCCTCCAGAGTGCTGCCGGAGAGCTGCATTTCACTGCATATGAAAGCAGATACGATCCAGAACATGTGGACCCGTCACCTAATACAATCAGAACAAAGGGGAAAACTGGTGCAACACAAGCCTGAGTCCCATTTTTTTTTTTTTTTTTTTTTAGAGAAAAGAGAATGAAGAGAAAAATCTAACATAAGTCTAAGTTTATGTGTGTGTGTACGTCTGAGAGCACTGAGCCAGCAAACACTCCCTAACAAGACAGACACATGCACAAATCTGCCAAGTCACACACAGTTTTCCTTCATTTTCCTAAATTTTGCCTAGAATTTAGACGGCGTCTGCGAATTTTTGCGCCTATACGGGTCACTCTTGCAAATTTGTTTCCGTCTCTGCATGTGTGTGAAGGGTGGGGCGAGGGCGACAGATTGGGTCTCCTGGCTCCGGCCCCTCTTTACTCACACTTCCAGCAAGGTCACATGACACCAGTCAAACTCTGTCACAACCTCACTGGGGGAGAGCTGGCAGCAACAAACCAGAGCAAACCTGAACGATACACACACACACACAAATCTACTCGCCTTCACCTACCTTTTCATCTGGCTGCTTCAGAAAAGCACTTGATGTACAGTTTGTGCAGTAAACCAGTTGTGTGCTCGTAAAGATGCCATATGGCCGTCATCCAGTCCGCAGTGTGAAAAGACTGCTGTGGATTAGTTGTAATGAGAGGTATGACTAAAACCTGACAGCCATGTGAGACAGTTAGGCATCATACGCCTTTTCACCACAGAGTTAATTCCACTCTTTTCAAACCCAGATCTCTCTGTGCACTGTGAGTCACTAACTTTTGCATCAGACTCGGCAGCCACAAAACAATCTGTTTAACCACCAACATGTGACTCTACAGTTGTGCTTTATAAAATCCTGTTTCAAAATTACAAATTAAATGAGTTTTCTAAGTTTAGAACAAATTCAAGTTCAATCGAGTATTTATGGCATAATGTTCTTCCTCTTAAAACAGCAAAAATCTGGGTTACAGGGAGGTGCTTACAATGGAAGTTAATGGGGCCAATCTGTAAATGTTAATATACTATTTCAATACGCTACAAAATAAAAAGAAAAACAGAAAATGTACTGATAATTTTCTGTCAGGGCATTATTTGTTAAAGTTCTGGACAATTCCATTCAATGTGAAAAACAACAAAGTGCAAAATTTAAAATACAGGTAACACCTTTTATTACAGTATATAGTGTATTTTACTGATTTTGATGGTGTATGATAGCCAAAAGACAAACAGTATGTGAGTACATATGATTTTAGCATGGAAAAAAATCACTAGCTCTACTTTTATGTTGTAAACTTACATTCAGTTTTATAACTTCATAGCTATTGCAATGCAATAAACTAAAAACAACTGTAATTTTTTTTTTTTTTTTTCAAATTATACAGATTAAATTAATTGTAATTGTAAGTTTTATTTATTAAAAACCTGTAATCCTTGAAAACCATTGCCACTGTATCAAGAAAGAAAGAAAATGAGGGACAAGATTTCATTCTTTTAGTCGTAACAAACATTATGCCAAAAACTGCTATTGATTGAACTAAACTTGTACTGAACCCAGACATTACTTTTAATTGATTTTTCTTGAGTGAAAAGACTATCTGTCGCTTAATTCATACATAGAGAGAAATTTCAGTCTTAAGTATTTGATCCTGTGCAGAATGAAGCAACAGATTGTTCTCTTCACTCACATGCCCTTTGCATTTGGTCTTATGCAGTTGTTCTGAACGAATAAACAGCAATGCCACACACAGAGACGCAAAACTAAAGCATCTCTCATGTGCCATGTTTGCTAGACGGTGCCGGCCTCTTTAAGTCAGACAGAGTTCTTGCACCGCATACTTTTTTTTCTTTTTTTTTTTTTTTACAGAGCAAAGTCAAACAGTGACTCACAAATTCCTGTCCATTTTCCAGCGATGTGGCAGGCACGAATTTCAGCCACCTTTCCTCTAACCCTGACTGCAAACAAATCAGATTTTCCTTGTGATTTTCAAATCAAACAATAAGTGACTTTTATCAGATGATTTGATTTTTTGATCTGTGCTTGATTTAGGCTGGCTGAGCAAATCACATGGGCCTACTAAAACTTCAGACAGGAGCAGAATAACCTCCAACCCTTCCACCCCCACCGTTCTGGAACATTCTGAAACTTCAAAGCGCCTCACTGTAACCCAGAGACACCTTCAACCACAGGTGCTGGGAGAGCTATACAGGTCGCTGCTAATGTTCGGGCTGCTTTGTTAGAATTCCCAGCAGTAAAACCGAGCGGTATTTTTATTTTTAAAAAGGTGGTGTGAGATTTCTCACTGGTGTAATCGTTTCTCTGTTTTTCTGCTCCGCTTGCTCGGTTCAGCAAAATCATAAAATAGTGTGGTTTTTATAACTTTAAAGAAGATCTATGTGAGCAACATATCCGACAAACATCTCCAGTTGTAAAAATGCAACAAAAAACTGTAGCTCCAGGGAAAGAAAAGGAATCTATGCACTCAGCAAAGTTAGTAAAAAGAGATGGCGGTAACCTTCAGAAGGGCTTAAATTCTCTCTCATCAAGCGCTCAGAGCCCCCGTTTAAATCCTCCACCCCTCTGGACGGCGGAGGGGAGCAAAGACTAAAGCTTAAATGCTTTGAATGATGGTGAGGAATGTTTAAAAGTGTCTGTTTGAGGAAAGGGGGTGGGCTGAGTTTTTTTTTTTTTTTTTTTTGGGGGGGGGGGGGGGGGGGGAGGAAGACTCCCGTGGGACAAACCCCGTCTCTCAGATCTGGTATGCGTGACTGAGCAAGGAGAAGAAAAAAATCCTAAACCTGGCTTCTTAACTTGGGGAAACAATGGCAACTGTTGAGAACAGGATTTATAATATTTCACCGGGTGAAATATATCCACTATTATAGTTACTAAATTGATATCAGATGCTTTAACAGTATGTATATTATTGGATTGGATTACTTAAATTGTACAAAAAAAAAAAAAGCAGCATTACAGTTTTAACACCCTAACTAGCACAATTAAAGGAAGCATCCATTTTGTTTCACTTCATAAATAATGCAACAAACATGCATGCTTTTAATACACAAACATCACTTCCATCGTCCTCTAAAACCCTCATTTCTCAAATCCACCACGTTGGCAATCGACCAAATAAACCCCTAACCCTATTATAGCAACATTATCCGTGATACTGCCTAAACATTATGACATTTAGCATCAAAAGGGCACAAAACCAAACTGAATGCATGAATCCTAGCAAAAATCACAACCAGCAAAAACCTTTCCCCACAACGAAATTCAGAGTGGCTCTTTTATTTATATAAATATCAGCTTTAATGTTTTTACTGTAAGAATATAAAACATTTTAATTTGGGATTCTTTTTACAAATACATTTACAGTACATTAGAACACAGTAGCTTCTCAGCAGGACTCAATACATGTTGCAGGTCGATACATCATGGTACATATATAGGCCTGACATGCATTTTGCGTGTTACCCTCGTTTCGACCATGTCTTTTATATGTAAAGTTGAATATTATTGTATTTAAAACAGACAGATTGTTTTATAACACGATGTGCCCTGTTTCAGTCCTGTGAAGAGGCAAACAAGGTGTCAAGTGAATTGCTAACAGGGTTTTTTTTCTTTTTTAGGGACAAAATTCACTTCAATTTGAAGTACAACGCTCTGAATAACAGCCATTAATTAATATCTGCTTACATAAGCATAAATACATCAGCAGAGGGAACCTCTTATTCAAAGCAGGAATTAAAGGCTTTCAGGCCTGTAAAATTGAGCAAAAACTAAAAGAGATTGGAAATATAAAAGCTTAAGTGTACAAACCCAGTATTTTTGCATAAGGGTAGTTGACATATAGCATGTCCACGAACTTTTGAAGATTTTAGTCATTTATACAATGTATAAGGAAAAATGTTGTTTTTAAGTTCTGTGACTGGTCACTATTTTTTCTTCTTCACATTTTTAATCACTACTTAATTTTAAATGGTCCTATGGTGTGATAAATTATTTGTTTAAAGCACAAATATTGCATGTAGTCTCTCAATTAATTTAAGATCACAAAACGGCATTGTTTAATAATTACAGAAGACCTAAAACATTTTTAAGGTGAATTGTCACATCACAGGACGCTTGCGAAACTGCTTGAAATTTGATGTCAACTACCCATAGACTTGTTTTGAAACATCTTTTGTTGAAGGAAGGGAAATAAAACAGGTAGTCTAAATCCATCCTTTCTTTCAGTCTTTTTGCTTTCCTAAAGCCAAAGACGAGATAAAGGGGGAGGGGATTGTTTTTCTAGGCACAAATTCTCATTCTCCTTAAGAATAACAATATAATACATCTAACGAGGTAGCCAAAATATCGCGATACTCGGGGAGGAGGAGGTTTAATATTGCGACTTGTTAAGAAAAAACGATTTTTTTTGTGTGTGTTAATAGCAACAACTGACACATGTATCACATTCAGCATTTTAAGCCTCTTTTTATGTACTTTGCTCTATTGAAATTCACCCATCCCCCTTCCTCCCTCCCTCCTTCCTTCTCTCCCTCCCTCACTCCCTCCAAAACCCCCCCAAGTTTCACCTCACTTTCTCACTTTCAGTCATCTGCCAAAGGCCCAGGTTCAAAACTTTAAGGCAGGGGAGCTGCGTGATCCTCTCCAGTCCCCTCTTAGTGATTTTCGTACATCCATACAGATCGATGCCGGTCAGTTGCGTCAAGTGGTCTGCGATCAGCTCCAGTCCTTTGTCTGTAATCCGCACGCACTGGCCGATGTTCAGCGTCCTCAACTCATGCATTTGGCGCACCATCCTGTTGATGCCATCGTCACTGATGTGGCACGAGCACAGCGACAGCGACTTGAGCTGGTACAGGCCCTGCGCGATATAAGCCAGGCTCTGGTCGCCTATCTTGTCGCAAAACGACACGTCGAGTCCGGAGAGTCTCAACGTGCCCATGGCGAGGTGCATGATGCCCGTGTCGCTGATGTTGTCGCACGAACGCAGATTAAGGCTCCGCAGGCTCGCCATGTGAGAGAGGTGGATCATGCCAGCATCCGAGATGCCCCCGCAGAAACTCAGGTTGAGCACTTTGAGCTTGGTCAGGCCCTTCGAAATGTGCCTGAGGGACAAGTCCGTCAACTTCTGGCAATCCTGCAAGGTCAGGTATTCCAGACTGAGGCAGCCCTCCGCCGCGCTCCGGGTCATGCCAGCCAAGTGCCCTATGCCCACATCCGACACATGCCGGCAGCTCCTCAGATTGAGACTTTTGAGTCTGTGCAAACCCCACGCAATGAGCAACAAGCCCGTGTTCGTGATGTTACTGCAGCCGCCCAGTTCCAGCACCTCCAAGTTTTTCAGATACTGCGCTATTCTGCCCAAACTGGAGTCCGTGATCTGCTTGCAAAGGCTCAGATTGAGCACCCTCAGGGAAGGGATCTCCTGCACGAACGCGTGCCCCAGGCCGTTATCCGTTAAGTTATAGCAGCCGCTCAGATTCAAGCTCTCGATGTTGGGCATCCCCTGGATCACGTAGCTGAGGCTGCGCCGCAGGCTGAGGATCTGAACGCGCCGGATGCCCCGCGACTGGAGGCTGGGGAACAGGGACGGATTCGCTCGCCTCAGATGCAGCTTGGCTTCCACCCCCCTCCACACGGACTTGTGGTAGGATGCGTCCCTCCACGCCGTGCACACTTGGGCCACTCTGCCTTGGTCCCTCACGTCCAAGTAGCTGAAAATCATGGCTAAAATCTCCGGGAAGAGACATGAGATGTGCGTCTCCATCTTCCAAACGCGCTCAAGAAAACAAACGGCGGTAAACCCCCACCAACGGTCACCGTCGCGGCTCGTAGTCCCCTCAGGAGAAAAAAAGGCTTTTAGAAAGCTCCTCAAGCTTTTCCTTTTACATTTAACTGTGTAAATCGACAACTCTCCGTCCCGAGTGATCCTTTCAGCGGTGTGGGAAGGATTCAAATGCAAAAAAAAAATGCCCCCAAAAGACGCTTGATCCGATTCAGACCGACAGAGATCGGCGGTCAGGCAGCGCTGCTGCCCGTTTGGCGCTTTGATAATAGTCTTCGCTCGACCCGGGGATCCAGACGGTCGTACATTTTCAAAAGATGTCTAAAACTGCCACAAACCTCGGGAGAAAATAAATTCAGTCCGCTATCAGATAAAAGAGTGAGGTTTCGTTTCGCGTTTGTGCTTCGCTCGCACTCATTGCCAAGCCGAGGGGCTTCCTGCTGCCTTTGTCTGATCTTTTCAAACTGACTTGGCAGGGCCGCCAGCACAGAGCGGCTGCGGGGGAGACGCGCATATTTAAACCCGTCAAAACCGCGCAAATTGTTTAAGAACAGCCTGAAACTTATAAAACAGGACCGCACATGTTTGTAGTTATTGTCCCAGTCCGTGTTCTGTTTTCCTCTGCACTGTTATGAAAGAAATTCGTGTTGTGGGTGTTTGTCGCCCCCCTTTTCGAAAGCAAAGTGGTTTAGCCCAACTCAGCTGGAACAGTAAGAATAGTTCCCCTGGAAACCAACTTCTTACAATTCAGTTCACTTTACCCTTAACCCTTCAGCTTCCGTGTCAGATGCTGGTATTTTTTTGCAGTTGTTATTTCAGTTTTATGTATTATTAGAGTAAAGTTACTCCTTAAAGTGACATAGTGTGTAAATAACAGATTTTTTATGTGTATAAAACAAACAATAGAAAGGGCTCATTGTAAATGTTAAAGCATTTTAAATAGTACAAATGTAATATTTTGCTACATTATTATTACCTTAGTTTTAAATGTAAATAAAATTCATTCTCTGATCTTGCCATTTATTTTTTTTCCCTTTCATGATTCTTTAAATATTACAATACAGTCATACCTTCCTTCACTTCTTGTAAAAGAAACATGTCTCATTATAAACAAAACAAAAAGGCACGCAATGTTAGGCTCTGGCAGTAACAGTTAGCCTTTTTGCCCCGTCAGTCTTACGTAAGGTAGTTTTTATTCCACCTTTTGCATATTTCCCCGTCTTTGGGCCTCAGGCCCCCCTCTGTGGGCTCTTTGGCATTGTTAGCTGATATGACGGGAGCATTTGCAGAAGGTACTGGAGTGTAGCAGAAAGAAGGAAGAAAAGCAGCACACACACGTTTGTGTTTACAAAAGAAAATGCAGCACAGCACAACTGACAGCACAAGTCCAACCCTCCCCACTCCGGCTTTCTGTCTGTCTCGAACCTTCTCTCTACCTCACCACATGTCTCTCTCTCTCTCTATCTCTCTCTCTCTCTCTCTCTTCAATAAATGTCACTTTTTTCCTTCCCCCTCCTTCCGCTCTCACTGGTTCAGGTTATAATTGTGTAAAGCACAAAACTCTATCCAACATTACTTCAGAAGTAGCTCACGTCCCTGAAAGTTTACTTGAAATCAAAATGTATTCTATTCTATGTTCTTACTGTGTTAAATTTATAAATGGACTTTATTGTTGGCGCCGAAAGCCTTGTGGGCAGCGCACTGACATATAGTGCCTTTGGCCATCCCGAGTTCGAATCCCAACTTGAGGTCCTTTCCCGATCCTGCCTCCATCTCTCTCCCAATTCACTTCTTGTCAGTTCTATCCTATAAAGGTGAAAATGCCAAAAACAAATCTTAAAAGAAAAACATTATGAATGCAACAAAAAAAAGAAGCTTTTACTTAGTTTTTTTTATTATTATTTTAGTCAAAATATCTAAAAAAAAATTCTTAAATCAAGATGCATTTACTAGATAAGCAAAAAGTCATAAGATATTTATTATTTGCATTGCATTTTTCTTAAAACAAGTAAAATTATCTGCCAGTGGGGTAAATAAAATACTCTTAAAACAAGATTCTTTTTCTTACCCCACTGGCAGATACTTAAAAAAAAAATGCACTTAATTTAGATTTTTTTTTTCCCCCTGAGGATACAAGAATAAATATCTTAAGTCTTTGTGCTTATTGACTAAATGCATCTTAATTTAAGAATTTTTAGATATTTTGACTAGAAACAAAACAAAAAAGTGACATAAGCCTTTTTTTTTTTACGGTGAAGTCTCAAACTTTAATCAAACCTCGCTCATTGATCCTNTGTTACAGTGAAGTCTCAAACTTTAATCAAACCTCGCTCATTGATCCTTCTTATTTTTATTGTCTGAAATATGTCTGATTACTGGAATAAAACCACGCTGCGGACTCCCATCTCATGCTGACGTCGAGCTGAATTCATGTGCTCTCTCTGACAGACAGGTCCTGGGCTTGTATGGTGGACAGATGAAGGGCTCTGAATGCGCGCCGAGCCCCGATGCCCAGCATGTAAGGGGGCGAGAGGTCTGTGACAGCGGCCCCTCTCCCTGGCTCCTCCAGCCGGCCTCACTGCCAGAGAGGAGGGCCGCTCCAGAACTGCACTGCTGTGAGTCAGAGACTCTCAAAGCAGGCCCGCAGAGCCAAAAGCAGGACTCAAGCTGCTCCTGGAAATAAGCAGAGAGAGAGAGAGAGAGAGAGAGGGAGGAGGGGCCGAGTGAGAAAGAAAAGGGAGGGGTTTGATTTAGAAAGCAGGCAAAAGCTAACTATTAAAAAAGACGCAGAGCGACGGCGCTGTTAATTTAACAGTTTATGATCATTCTGGCTAAATTGCACCAAGTGGAAGCAAAACAGATGGCGAAACGGAAAGCATTTAAGGATTTTCTGATCTGAAGTGGAAGAGAAACAAAAGATTGCGGCGAAGGAAAGTGAAAATGAAGCTGAGAGGCAGTGAGAACTGGAAGGACAAGTGCTACATGCAAATGCGAAGGTGTTGTAGGGCCTTGCAAAAAAAAACAAAAAAAAGATCTGTCATGTGATTTTGATGTGCTGATTCAGGGGAGGGAGATAATTGGATAATTGCATGCCACAGAACTGCGCTGATAACTGCGCTTGGGGCAAGCGTTTCCTAGGAGACGTAGGCATGTGTCAACATGCTGTTGAAAGCTGACACCTCATGAATAGATTTTAGGCTACTTTGTAGTTTCTCTCTCTCTCTCGCTTGGCTCCTTCACGGAATCGTGTATGACTCCAATCTGCTTTTTTGTTTTGCAAGCGGTGGCAGTTTGAGGAGAGATTTTGGCGGATGTAACTCGCACAAACGCTTGCATACATCCAGCTAGCTGAATGGGCTTTTCATGAAATCAGACAACAGTTTCTTCTACGGCAGGGGAAGCTACGTTACTCTATTCAAATCAGGTCGAATCTCCCTAGGAGCTGCAACCCCGTTGGGGTACTACAGGGGAAACTCCAGGAAGCCGATGCTCTCGGTGTCTGTGTAAAGAACAGGCGATGATGTAATACTCTCCTTGCATATAATGCATTGTAATGGTAATACCGCTAGTGATACAAAATGAGCAGATCCCTTTATTTTCCCATAACGTTTCAATTCTTTGCTCTGTGTGTGTCACATTCGTGCACTTTTCTCTTATAGACAGCCTGACGGAGTGAGGTGTTTGCTTTCTGCTGCAAAGTTTGTCTTTCAGAATGTAAATCTTTGATGCTGCCGCTACAGAAATACAGCAATATGTGGTATGATGTAGATGGCAAGTAAAAGACATTGTTTGAGATATATATATATATATTAGTGCTGTCAAACAATTAATTGCGATTAATCGCATCCAAAATAAAAGTTTTTGTTTACATAAAATATGTGTGTATATGTTTATATAAATACACACACATACATGTATATATTTAAGACAAATATGTTATGTTTATATATTAAATACACTGTATGTGTGTGTATTTATATATACATCGTACACATACATACAACAACAAAACAAAAATTTTTATTTTGGATGCGATGCGATTAATCATTTGACAGCATATATATATATATATATAT
>SCHK01034881.1:193-15062 GCA_004124795.1 Poropuntius huangchuchieni
TAATTCTTTAATATTTTTGTGGAAACCATGATGCTTTTTCCAGAAAGTTTAAAAGAGCAGCATTTATTTTAAATGTTCTCATACATTGTTGTGACTATCACTTTTAATCTGTTTAATGTGTCCATACTGAATAAAAGTATTAATTTCTTTAAAAAACAAACAAAAAAAAAACATTTGAACAGCATTGCATATTTTGCAACTTTAATGAAAATGTATAGTAATTTTTATAACCTCTATTATGTTTTAAGAAAGCAAGCAATAGGCCAGAAAAAGACATTTTAGTTTAAATAGCATAACGTTTAAATGGAACACATGTTTGCTACATTTCCTAATTAGCATAATTAATGAATCATGTGCTAAAACAACCCAAACAGCACAAGCAAAATAAATCATACTACCAGTGGGCACAATATTTTCTTATAGCAGACTGCTTTGTGATAAATTGTCACTACCGAAAGGAAAGATCACATAAATCTGAAGAAAAAAAGGTGCCCATGAGATTGAAACAAGAAAGTTATGTAAGTTTAAAAGTTGTGGAACTCAAACATTCTGTGTCCCTCATGACAGAGATGATTGACTCTTCCTAAAGCTGTGATTGGCAGCCTTCATGGAGTTTATGGGACAGTAAAACTAGGCTGCAGCTACAAAAGCTGTATCGCTCTGTCAGAGTCGTTACTTCTGTCTCTATTCCTGCCTGCAGTATGTAGGGCAGCTCATCAAAGTTTCACCCCAGACTTAGAAGAAGAGAAATCAAGACAAAAGCACTAAACTCCCATCTGCTTCAGTTAATCCACTGTGACTGTCTTTCTTCTATACACACAGAATTACTTATTCAGTTTGATCCGGCTCTTTCAGCTCATCCCTGTGCTTGGAAGCTATCAAACGTGTGTTTAAGGTGGTTAAGTGTGTGTGTGTGTGTGTGTCTTTGTACATGTACTTATTAGCTTCTCAGCTCTCTGACGCTATATCTTATTTTCTTAGGACTAAAATACGGTTAAAAAGCCATTCCAACCCAGTCAAATGCCAAATAAGGCAGAGAGAGACACAGACAGGGTGGCCATGTTTGTGCCTCCAGCCTCCTGTTTACAGGCATCCAGAACTCCCCATCCATCTATGCCTCATACTCTTCCTCCCTTTCTCCCCAAGACAAACAGCCAAGTCTTGGCCTGTCTATCTACTCCTTACTTTATTTCTAGATTCACTCCCCCTCACAGTTTGACAGGGCATCATCATCTGCAGAACATTTGTGTGGTTCAGTGCCAGTTGTTTTATTGTGAGTGTGTGTGTGTGCCGTATATAGTAAATAAAATATAATAAATAAAATGGGTTCTTATACAAAGCCATGAGGGACACCCCTGAAATGCTCTCCAGGAGATCATTATTATTATTAATTTTATATATTTATTATTTATTTAAAATAATAATATTTATTTTGTTTTAGAAATAAATATGTATTTATTTATTTAAAATGTGTGTGTGTATATATATATATATATATATATTATATTCCTAATTTTATATGTATTTATATTTAAAAGCACATTTTTGGAATAATATATTGCATCATATATTGTGTTGTACATGATATTGAAGCTAAGTATTTAAGGTCCCATCTCTGTCTCTGTTGGCATTATTTTATTATATTTTCATCCTCTTTATCTATGCTTCTCTGTGCTCTTTTTATACTTTTTTCAACGTCTTCTATCCCAACTCCCTCAATTTTTTTCCGTTTCCTGGTCCCTAAGTTTGCTTTTTTTCTTTCTTTTTTATGTTGTTTAAAGAATGGTTCTTCTCACGTCTCAGTCTCTCTGCCAAGTCCAAACATCCTTAAAGGAGTTTCCGTTCATCTGAACCCTGCCAACCAAGGACTGTATAATTCATGAATCACTTCCTTGCATACCATCATGCCAAAAAACTCACTTTTCTTCCCTTTCTCTCTCTTTTTCTGTCCTCTCTATCACGTGCATGCTTGTTTTTCACACTTAAACATCACATGCTGGGAGTATATAGTAAATATAAAGGGTCCTTATACAAATCCCTGAGGGACACCCTTGAAATAGCCCACTAGGCTCTCTGGCGCATCATTTCAAAGCACAACACCTTTCCTTCTGCTTAAATGTATCGTGCTTTTGCTGCAGTCAACATAAAGAATTCACAGTCCATGTTTAAGAAGCCCATTTTCCACAACTTTTTAGGGAAAACTTTTAAGGAAAAATATCGAAGGCAAATTGCTTTCAACGATGGGTTTGAATAGATGTCTTGGGGCTTGTCATCCACATCAGCAATCCCTCATCACATGTTATGGAATATCAATAATAATTGTTTTGTTGATACGTTTACTTACCAGAGCAATGCAGAGCAGCCTACTGGTTGGGCTGCATCTTTGCACAGCCATTAGTGCGAGCCCATTAGGGTCAAATTCTGCAGTGATTAGCTGTCTTAATGAGCCAGGCGCTAATTAAGGCTTACCTCAGGGGTGAGATGAGACTGTAACTGCCAGATCATCTAACATCGATTATTATAAATTCCTCTCATCTCCTTTTGTCTGTTCTGCTGTGTATAAACATAGAACAAGAATAAGGGAAAAAGACATACCGAACATGTATTGTAGCTGGCTGAATTTAAAAGGGTTCATAAGCAAGAGAAGAGAGGAAGTGGGAGGAAGGAAGAAAGACAAAGAGAAACCAGAACAGCAGCATCTTTTCCAGAGATATTATTAGAAACTGTGCACCCTTAACCAACACCTGACCACGAGGAGTCCTGTTGGATGCGATCTATTCCTGCAGAACGCCCCGGAAGCGGGACGGCCAGCCAGGGTTTATGGATCACCAATTGCATGTTTGCCTGAGCTGTATCTGCTCACATACTCACACACATAATCACACACTGCTGGCACATTACCGGCGCATGCTGCACTTTGAGTTAATGCCAGTAACATCAAACAATGAGGAAATTGAGCTCTGAAACGGAGGAAAGTCTTTTGATCATTGTGAAAAGTTCTGTCTACCCCTCTTTTCTCTTACTTTTTGCCTATTTTGTTGGTATGCTCTATTTATTCTTCTCTCTTTGTTGTTAGTTAAAAATAATGGAGTGTTGCTGCTCTGTGTGCTGTAAGAGCAAATTACTCTACCATTTTAATTTAATATATAATTTTAACACTCTTTCAATTTTGTTCATAAGTTCAATTTGGGCTAAGTAAATCATATAGCATACATCACAGTACCACCTTTTCCTGAAGGAGAAAAATTGATAAGATTAATGTGTATGTGAAGCCATATGATTTTAAGAAAAACAAATCAAACTATTTTCAATATTTAAAATAGAACTTTTAAAAAAAAAAAAAAAAAAGTGGATGATTGAACCACACTATTGACACTAATGTTGTTTTTCTAATCACAGCAGTGGACGTTTGACGGGAGGCTATGATCGACGCTCAGCTATGTCTTACCCCTTCCCTGCAGGTATGAATATTGTTAAAGTTTATAAAAGATATGCACTTCACCAGCAATCTTGGGTAAAACTTGGTAATGAATATATTTTGTTGAATAATTGTTCTAAAAGGCCTCATCACCTTTGGTTCTATGCCAGTTCTAACCTAATAGTCATAATTTTTAGCAATTCAAAGGTTAAGCAATAAATTGACTTAAGGGAAATGAAATATACTTGCTAATGAAACATTTTCAGTTTTCATCGGCTCCTGAATTATGTGTGTGTGTGGGAAAGGAAACCTCGTGATGTTTTGTATGTGTGTTTTAAGTCTGTGTTTGAGGAACATTTCCTTGTGGATTTTCCTAACATCTTGTAGTGAATAGTGAGAAAATATTTAATTTGGAACCTGCATTTGGAGTGTCTTGATTGGAGCTTCCAACACCCTGAACCGCCAGTTAAAAGAGCGAAAAGAAAAGTTTCTGCTCACACAAACATAGCCAGACTGCCACACACGTCACAGAGCTCTGTACATGTGAGGATGCATGGGGAGGCGTGCGGTTGGTGGCGACTACAGAAAGTTGAACTGCATACAAAGTGTTAGCATACTCAACACTCTCTCATCATCACTACACATACACATACACAAACACACACACACACGTCCTGTTAAACTGTAGAGGGATACGTTTCCAGCCACTGAGCATAGAAATGCACTGCAAGCATTTTCACTGCAGTCCAGCACACATCATTATTGCAGGCAGAGGTTAACAAGGACATACACACACACAGAAAAATGAGCATGTCAGAAAATCTGCGGTGGCCTTGTTAACCTCTACATGTTGTAATGATTTGGGCGTACTCAAGAGGCTAAATCAGTTATTGTCACTGTGAGTTTTCAGTGATTGTTGTATGCATGTTTGTGTGTAAAAGAGGCAGACAGCAAGCAATAGCTGTTATAGTAATAGCAAGCTGTTATCCTGCCATCTGTCTGAAACGTGTGATTTAAATATGCAGCAAAAATGTGATGCATAAAACTGGTATGCCTTTAGGACAGAATTGAACTAGGTTTTTATTATAGTTGTTGTGTTGTTGTAAAATGTCAGATCTTAGGTTAGGGGCAAGCCAGATTGATTTCAGGTTTTTTGTGTGATAGCTTTGATATTTAATGTCACTATTGTAATTCATTATTGTGTGTGTGTGTGTGTGTGTATAATAGTGAATTATTATATATTTCACATGTTTAACAATCATTAATATAATATAATAAATGCAATAAATTATCAGTTAAATATTATCATAATTTTTTTTTTATATTTTGTTCTGACGATAGATTTCAATAGATGTGTATTTCTATTAACAGAAATCAATACATATGTATTTCTTAAATAATCTTTATGTCTCTTTTATTCCAGGTATGTATTCGCCTGCAGTGGGCATGGCTTCATGGTCAGGTGTGATAGACAGTGGCAAAGCATGGGAAAACTACACTCGCCATAACAAAGAAAGGGTGAGAGAGAAAACCAGAGAAAGAGGACAAAAGAAAGAGCGAGAGCGGGAGAGAGAGCGGTATAGAGAAACAGATAGAGAACACAGTCCCTCCTCACAAGATCACAGAAGGTAAGACAGCCAACAGTCTCAATATAGCCATTCATAGGTTAAATGGACCTTTAATTGGAGCTGTTTTTAAGATCTGTGCAAGTGTTTGACTCGTGTCATTCTAAACCAGCATTACTTCCATTCCTCTGTGAAACACAAACTAGAAATTTGTAGCCAACTGGCTTTTCTTTTTCCATGCAGTTATTCCACAGTGGGTGTAGAGCTTTTTAAGCTTCAAAAATAAAGCAAAATAATTATAAAAGGGCTATATTACAAGACTTCTGAAGCCATATGACAGCTTTGTGTGAGGAACAGACAGAAATTACTCACTGATAGTGATGATCAGATCATTGAGTGATTACATTTTTTTGTGAACTGAATCAACTGTATTCACATTTAAAAGACCAAACTTAACAAAACATACGAACTCTTACAAAGCTACCGTGTAGCACCAGAAGAAGTGAAATAGAGTCATATGGACCATTTTTATGGTTTTATTTTATGGTGCATTGTATTCTTTTCAAAGCTTGGCAGCTTCAGTTCCCTTTCATTGTAACTTAATGCAGCAAAGTAACCAAAACATTCCTCAGAATGTCATGCAGTTTGGAAGCTTTTGGATTATTCATTTTTCGTTTTCATTGACCTCACAAATATTAGCCGTTGCTGTGGTGGCAGTATGAGGTCACATGAGGAGAAATCTGAGATTAAAACAGGGCAGTAGAACAGCTGGGAAGCACACCGGTCTGTTAGACTTATGAAGTCAACATGCTCTCACTCTTTTAGATCATCTCTCTCTTACTCTCACTTCACCATATCTCGATGTCTGAATGGGTATATTCTTTCTTGTGCCTTAAGGGTTGTGTTTTAATCACAAAGTGTGACAACGTGCTAAATAAAATGACTGCCAAATCTCAACATGAGTCCTCTGACTCACTGCTGGGCCTGTGCGAAGACACACATAATTTTGGCATGGTACCACATAAACTAGGACTGACGTTGCCACACACAGCCCCACATGCCAAGGCTTTGAGGGTATGTTAGCGGCTTGGTGCTGGTGCCGTTGTTCATAGAGAGCAGAGATCCTACTGACCAACATATTCGTTCAGCTCTCAGATCCTCTCTCTGATATACACTGACAAATCTCTGTCTTCTCTATCACTGTTTTATGTAATATCCACACAGAAACTGCACAATCCATCACTGTCTGCCATATGCTGAGTAAAAGACAACAGCTCTGTTCACCATACACAACCTCTCTCACTTTAGCACATGCTGAGAGAACTTTACATCCATCACACACTAAGATCCTGTTTATGGCTGGTAAGTTCCATTTCAAATGATTCCTGAATGAGCTATAAATATGAGTGTTAATGGGGTGTCCCTCAGGACTTTGTATAAGGACCCTTTATATTTACGATATACTGCCAACAAGTGATGTTTAAGTTATGTTTAGAAATACTCCAAAACACCACGTTGCATTGATTTTAAACTTTAGCCAGTTTAAAAGAAAAATGCTACTGATAAACATTTTTTATATGCAGACTTCACGCGACATCTTGTGTGATGTAAAGTACATGATTGTAAATGATATACTGTATAGTTCATTTACAAGTTGAGTACATGTATTTGAAAAAAAGTACTTATGCCCAAAACATCACATTTGTGGCAAATTAAAATGAATTTTCAGGCTTTGTTTTGCCTGATCACTCATGATAGGATTGCCAAAGGTGAATGTTAATTCCAGGTGTAAACAGGGCTGAACACAAGAGCAAGATAAACACAGAGACATCAACAACACCTGCACTGACAATCTGCCACACTAACTTTTTCCTTCTTTCTCACTTAGCCTTTCCCTTACTCAATCTCTCTCTCTCTTTTAATCTGATTGGTAATGCTCTTAGCAACTGGTTGGACATTTGGTGAACACTTGTCCCCTAGATATGATCTCATTTCTGTGGCTTAGAGAGAGGACTGGCCTATCTTCAGTCCAGCTGGCACGACACCTACACATTCTCTCTCTCTCTCTCTCTCTCTCTCTCTCTCTTACACACTCACACACACACACACGCACGGACAGAGAGAGAGACACTCAAAACATGTTTTACTCATTGTGCCTTAATACATTTATAAGTCCCAGAGGAACATGTATGGTTCTAATCCTTATTAATAAATAGCGTGAACAATTTGCAACAGCATGTGACTTATAAACAGATTCATGAATAGGTTACAGCAGCGGCTGCTAACAATAACAGATTTCATTTGACTAACTATGAGAAATGCACAAAGAGGAAACAAAGAAGTTACTTAAAGGGATAGTTCACCCAAAAGGTTCATTGCAGCAGAATCTTCATTTTTGGGTGAATGGTGCCTTTAAGTGAAACAAAAACATTTGGCTTTGTGGAGCGATCACGCACACTCCACAAGTGACCACTGCTACCACAAACTCTTTTGTCCCCTGTCATCTAATTAGTGTTTTCAAGACTAATCTATAGCCCAGCACCTGAAGGCAGGAAGTGTCAACTGACTGCTAATTACAGACAGAGTGATCAGGTTATTGAGTTTGTCTCTTTTCTCTGTCTTTCTTTTTCTGTGTGAATGTGCACAGAGGAAGAGAGAGAATGTGTTAAATGTGTACTTGGAGGCATTAGAATACCGTACGTCATAACGGCTGCAGGTTGAGCCATTTTAGAGAGATGCAGTGCATTTGTCTGACAGTGACTAAATAAAATATATTCTTATATAATTTGTGTATGTTAACACTCTTGGGGAAGCTACATTCAAACTGTACCTGACAAGTATAACATCCCAGCTGAAAAAAACAGTGTATGCTGGTTAGGTAGGTTTTGGCGCTGGGATGCTGGTTTATGCTGTTTTTTTGCTGGTTTATGCTGATCTTTTGCTGGTCCTAGTCCTTTTGCTGGTTTAAGCTGGTCCTTTGCTGGTTTANACTACTTAGATTGGAAAATAAACTACTTAATGATAAAATGATACCTGACAAGTATAACATCCCAGCTGAAAAAAACAGTGTATGCTGGTTAGGTAGGTTTTGGCGCTGGGATGCTGGTTTATGCTGTTTTTTTGCTGGTTTATGCTGATCTTTTGCTGGTCCTAGTCCTTTTGCTGGTTTAAGCTGGTCCTTTGCTGGTTTATGCTGGTTCTTTGCCAGCACATGACCAGCATAAACCAACAATCAGAACCCACTCATCCAATCAACATTTGAGCGTTTCGCATGCTAATATAGTTATTGTTATAGTCATCTTTTTAGGTGTGACTGAGTCTTATTCTTTCACAGCTTTGTTTCATGGTTATTTGTCCCATTTGGAGTGTGGGAAGCCTTATTAGAAGTCAGTGTACCATCACAATGACATTAGCTTAGCAACATGCTAAAGTCAAACTCTGTTGAAAACAATTGCCATGAAGAGTGTGTTTTTTTTTGTGTGCGTGTGGAGTACAATGTTTCAGTCTATGTTGAGCATTCCAAATGATCACTTGTGAGGTTCTTTGACAGTTAGGATGCTGTTTATTAATAAGTGTGCTTGTACATGTGTGTGTGTGTGCAGTGAGGAGGAGCGTGTGTCTCGACACAGGGATCACAGTCATTACGGAAGCGAGAGGTACCGGGAAAGCTCGGGAAGAGAAGGAATGAGAGACAGACATAGAGAAAGACGACACAGAGACAGGAATGAACAACACAGATCCTCACGCAGGTAATGTCAGGAAAATTCACCAGGGTGTTGGACAGTAAAAGAAAAATACCAAAGGTGACTAAAATACCATAGATGTTAGGCAGAAAAAGTCCTTGCAGTGAGCGCCTCTGTTTTTTATCTGTCATCTAACATTTGATATATACAGTACTTCATAATATTCTATTCTAATCCTATGTAGTTATGGGTTTAATTCCTCTACTGACACCATAGTGATACCATATTGTAGTTGTCATCTGTATTCACTGTTTCAGAGTCAAATATCGCTGAGTGTCATATTTTAAATGTATTCTAACAGATAATTTCTGTATACTGACATTATTTAGAGCTTTTTCTAAATTTGATGTTGATTTTGATTTTATATAAATAACATCCATAATTTTTCAGATAAATTTTAAAATTATATTTTATTATATCATACTCTACATAGAACAAGTGGTATAAAAATGATTTTTGGTTTATTTTATTATATTACAGGTACTATAAAAATACCCCTGAAAATTAATTAATTAGGGAAAAAAGTCATTTTCTCACATATAATACCCAATACACCAATACACTTACTGTACGTACAAATTCATTCACAAATCAGCACAGCAAATGCATGTCCACATACAAACATGCTATTTCAGTTCCACACACAAGCACACAAAAGGCCTACAAAGGTGATTCATTGGGGGTAACTTATATAACCATTATATATATATATATATATATATATATATTATATATAGATAGATCATGTGACCTTCTTCTCTCCGTCTCTCTCATTAGTGGCAGCAGTAGGAGGCGTCATGATAGTGATGACGCAGATAGCCACAGGAGACACAGGCACAAACGTTCCAGACACAACCAAGGAAGCCTTGAGCCCAGCGAGGAGTGCAGTGTGGACCAGGAGAACCAGTCAGAGGCCACAGAATAACTCCCTGGCCAGCTGGTGAGCCTGTTTGTTGACCAGTAGGAGGTCTTTAGTGAAAGATCATTAGTCTCGTCACCATTTAGAGCATGAGTAAACAACTGTGAATAGATTTTGATTAATCTTATGCCAAATACTTGATAAGCCAATTTATGTTACCGTTTTAGCAATTACATTTTTTGAAAATATGATTTAAAAAAGTAAAATGTGGTCAAAAGAGTACACTACTTTTAATTTAGAAATTTATTTATTTATTATTTAAAATGACTTTAATTGTTTTGATAATACAAAATGGTATTTTTGTTGTGCCAAATGTTAATTTTGTTGAAGCAAAATCATTATAAACATGATCAAGAAATGTAAATGTGTGTGAACCATGATTTAGTGTGGAGAACGCCAGCAGCTGTACTGACCTTTATAAAGAAATTAATACATTTATTTAGCAAAGATGCATTAAAGTAATCAAAACTGACAGTAAATACATTTCCTGAAAAGAATGCTTTTCTAAGCAATATTATGCAGCACTAATGTTTCCAACATACAGTATATACTAAAATTATATAATTATAATAATCAGAAAGCTTGAGCACCAAATCAGCATATTAGAATGATTTTTGAAGGATTATGTGATACTGAAGACTGGAGTATTTGGATGTTGAAAATTCAGCTCTGCGATCACAAGAATAAATGACATTTTAATCTATTCAAATAGAAAAGTTTCTTTAAACAAATCAAAATACAATAAAAATAATCTTGTTTATTATTACAAACGACAGACACTGTGAACCTATTTCAAAACAAAAATCCTACCGACCCAAAACTGAATGGTAGTATGTGTGTTTGTGTGTGTGTAAATGTGTATATATATTGATATACACACACAGTGCCTAATAAGAATACGGGACTGTAACACAAGTCTCCTTGTAGAATGACTTTATTGATCATTGAACCAAAGGTACCAACAGATACAATATACTGCACAAGCCAAAGCATGAGATGCCAGAGCACGCACCTTACCCCACAATGATACCCCCACACACACACACACACACACATACACACTCACACAGTGAGCTTTTCACACGCCACTCTCTTTTATCCTTTCACCTCCAAAGTAAACAAAAAAAGTCAGCAAGGCTGCCAAAATCTCACGTTATAAGCATTATAAGTTATCATCCATTTTTAAAATAGATTATTAACATTGCTTTTCTTTTTTCAGTTGCTATTCTTTTTTTATTACTCACTATAGTTTATTTTCATATGCGACAGCATCTGAAATGTACCAACATAGATAGAACTACTTGGCAAATGTGTCTCCATGCCAGCGGATGGAGAGAACGAACCACTGTCAGAACGAACAAAACGAAGCCGATATCCGAAAGCCATAGGAACAGAGAGAAATAAACCAAAATTAATATTAGTCATAGTACAAGTGCTTGAATCTGTTTTGTTAGTTTTTCAGACATCGACGTTTATAGTAAAGAATGTGCGTCCACTTCGATGCATTTTCTAACATGTAAAACTAATGGAATTGGCAACGTGTGTGTCCCCCACCCAAACCCTACACATCCCAGTATCCCTTTCACCTCTCGTTCGAAGGAAACCCCTCTTATGTGCAGCATCTCGACGTCCTCAACGAACAACATTAGTCACACAATCTGACTACATATAGCACAGTGCCCATAATGTTTATACATCTATTTCCGACTCATTTATTGACTGACGCGCTCCTCGTTGCATCCTGAAATTGTGTTTTTAGACCCTCCCAAGTCCTTTAATACATATTAAAAGCTCCGCCTTCTATCTCTAACAACACAATGTTCCTCTCATGCACACATATCATGTTTATGCCTTGACAAAAGGGCAATTGTGAAAGCTCCTCCTGGTTTCGGAGTGTGATAAACGTGCTTCTTGGTGGGCGGAGTCATGGCGTTAGCCCCGCCTTCAGGTTTAGAGTCAGAGCTCCTAATACCTGAATAAGGTCCATGTGTCAGTTCCTGCTCCCGGAGGGCAGTCCATATATCATAAGACCCTCCTTTCAAGGAAGTCTCGGATTCTAAAATCCACCATTTTAGTTGTCAATATAAGGTCTGTAGTGTAAGCTCCACCCCCTAGTGCAGGGTCAATGTGATAAGCCCCTCCCACATGCAGAGCAGTCCTATAGCAGGCTTCCGGGCCAAGAAACGATGGTGAGAGTGATCCGACCCCTCAGCTCCTTGAGCAGGCGGACTAGAGCCGTGTGTGTCATTCCCCAAGTGCTCTTCCCGTTCACCTCCAGCAGGATGTCTCCACAGCTAATGGGGAAAAAAGAAAAGGGATGAAGTTTTAATATGTTGGAGTCGTGACAAGAATGAGGGTAAAGGCAAAGAAGCTGTATTTAATAAACTCTGCTAGGTTTATTTATAGGTGTTCTACATAAAGCATAGTTTCTGACAATAGTAGACTCTACGTATTCCAGGTGTCCGTACCGTATCCTGCCGTCGTTGTAGGCTGGTGTGCCCTCTACGATAGAGCGGATAAAGAAGGACTGGTTACAGTTGAGTTCTTCTTGTCCACCCACAATACTGAAACCCAGACTGCCAGACGTGCTCCTGCGGAGGACAATGTCTTTACAGCAGTATAGATGCCTGGAATGGACAGAAAATTCAAGGTTAATTTTATTGTCGTTCAGCAGACATACATAAATCAACAAATTATTTACCAAGGACACTTAAAGGGATAGTTCACCCAGACTTGAAACGATGCACTTTTATTGCATCTTTTTTAAATGGTAACTGATTAAAAGTAAATGGTGACTGATTGGTATTGTCATGGTCTATTGTGTTATGTCTATTCTGTTAACATTTTGTAATTCGTGTGTAATATGTATATATAATGATTTATTTTTGCCATTTTTGACTTTACTATGATAGGCCAGTGTAGAGGAGACAGGAAGCAAAGTGGGAGAGAGAGGGGGGCAGGATCAGGAAAGGTCTTCGAACCGGGATTCCAACTTGGGACGCCTGTAGCATAATGGCGAGATATATTGGCACGCTGCCCACAAGGTTATTGGTGCCGACATAATTAATATATTTTTAAACATTTAAAATTGTATAAATTAAATAAAAAAGAAAAGGGATTGTGATAGTTAATTTCTGTGATAGTTAATACTGTATAAATACAATTTAAACTGGGCTGTTGTTGTTGCAATTATTATTATTATTATTAGTAGTAAAAAGACATTTTGATTAATTAATTTAATTTCTGTATACACAGAATATGAATACATTTTATTACATTCCATGTTCTGTATACATTTGGTATCAATTATATTGTATAAATTATTGTTATCGTAAAAAAAAAAGAAAAAAAAAAGAAGGAAAAACAAGAACAATGTGAAAGCAATGGGAGAGAAGAAAGGTGAATGAGATGCAGTCGGTTTACCCACAGTGCTATGTAAATTATAATTTACCTAGATTAATAAATGTTTGTTAATTATTACTTGATGCCTAATGCACTAACTAATGTTAACAAACTGAGCCTTATTTTACAGAATTATCATTTTTTGGTAAACTATCCATTTAGGGGAGTTATATAGGGGTGCATTTCAGGAGCTGGAGGCAAGAGAGAAATTCACAATAAAAGGGAGCTTATGGATATAATGGAGAAATAAGTGAGTTTCAAATGACAAGCAGCACTGAAAAGCTCGATTTGATTTTAAAGACTTAAAGTCTCTGCAAAAATGCTACTGTTAGAGATATTTAAAATATCGATATCAACCATGTCTGACAGCTAACAGCATGAAAGCTCAGAGCTCAGATTTAAAGTGGACTTCTGTGAAATGAGATGATGTAGAAATGGAGAGCTGACAAATGTGTGAAGGAAAGAAAGAAACAGAACTAAGCAGGAAAAGTTCAGGGAATAGAAGAGAAAGGTCTATTTAAAGCCGTCACACTCTCAGGCGTCTAAACCCGTTACAGCAGAGAGGGTGAGAAGGGCTTTCCTCAACCCTGCTCTGTTCTCCCCCGTCTCCCCTACACACAACTTTCTCAATTATTATGCATATGAAATAATTGGGGAAGTTGTTAAGAACTTTCACACTCCATCACAGCAAATTCCCACAGATTTGGTGTGAGAAGAGAAGAAAATGGGGGGGAAGTGGGAAAGATCAAACCTACACAATAGACTTTTAAGAAAACCAGCAGCATATATATGCATGTATAAAGAGACAAAATTAATTCAAATAATGTGAGTCTTTTTTTTGTGTGTGTTCTGCTCAATGTACCTGGGCAGCTGGAGCCAGGACACCCAGATGGGGGAGTAATCATCATTAGGCGGGGGTAGTTTGATATCTCCGGGTGAAGAGGGCGAGAGAGCGCAGGGGGAATGCAGGGGCGGCATGCAGTCCAGGGAGCTGTCATTTGGGGGTCTCATTTCTAGTACCCGCAGGACCACCGGGGACGAGGTGTTCTTCAGGTTAGCCACAGCCTCGCTCCGAGTCACACCCGTCAGGTCAACCCCATTCACATTTAGAAGGATGTCACCTAGAAGACGAGATAGTCACATTACTATGGGGGTCACAGGACCGTCACAGATCTTTTGTTGCATGACAGAGTTGCACTGATTGGACATACTTCTTTGATGAGTAGATATGATTTATATTTATTTTTTCCTCAATATTTAATAGAACAATGAGCATACAAGAATGGGGTTGGGTCATTTTTCATTTCATATTGCTTTACACATTTAATATTAACTCTTAATGTAAATATGAATATGTCAACAGTGTAGAGATTGAAGACCAAAAATGAGAAAGGAGGACAGAATCAAGACACTCACCTCTAAGGGTGAGATGAGAGATTTTTGTGAAAGACTCAGAACTGGGAGAGAGAGGCAAATACTGAAATATAGTGGACATACTACACACACAGACACAGCATCTCTCTCTTTCTCTCGCTCTCTCTCTCGTCCATATGAGTTTCATCAAAAACATGAAAGGCTTACCCAGTGTTAGAATTGCGGGGGGTCTAGAAGAGGTCAAGGTCTCCTATTTTTAATCATAGTCACCCTAGTTATCTTTGTAAAATCATGCCGAAGTACTACTCAGTTATCAAATTTTTTTTTTTGAGTTTATACTTTTCTCCAGCAAGACATGCATTAGTAAAGACATTGCAAAATATTTTCTAATTAAAATTTAAAATGAATGATATTCTTTTGAACTTTCTATTCTTTAAAGAATCCTCAT
>SCHK01035029.1:485-19272 GCA_004124795.1 Poropuntius huangchuchieni
CCCCATCGCTCCATTCCACCCCATCATTAGGTTCCTTCACCTCCTTCTTCTCAGGTACTCAAACTTTTATTCTTCCTCGTTCTTCTCCTCTCAGGTGTTCAGTATTGTTATGCTAAATTGGACAGAGCCATATTGCTGCAGCACTGGCAGTGGATTGAGACGGAGCTTGTTGAGCATGCATGAGCGACTCAGAGCTGCCCTGCAGAGATAGCTGTGATTTATACATTCAAATAGCAATCTGAACCATCTGCGTAATGGAAATCAAACAATGGGAGTACCCAGATTGATTGAGAACGCTTGAACCGAGTGTATGCATGCGCGTCTGCTAGCGTGAATATATTGGCTCCTCTGGGCATCGGCGACCAATTAGAACACACACTTTAATTCACTTTCCCAATTGCCCAGTGTGAAATCAAACGTGCAGATGAGAGCCACGCTGACCTGATGGATTCTTTCAAATTAGCATGTTTGGCTGTTCACTGGAGTAAGACCGCTGAAGAGCATGCTGATTTGAAATGATAATCATCCTTATCTGGTAATGCAAATATATTTCTTAAGGTGAGGTGCAGACGCTGATTCATTTCTGAGGAGGTCGTGAGGAGACGGTAATTATAAACTTAGCATGAAGAAAGATTTTATGGATTTGAAATATATTCTCACTATGTATCGGTGAAATTTCTAAAAGTAGCACGAAATTTAAATTTCACTTTTATCATTTTATTCATAATAAAATCAATCCAAATCGGGGTTTTTATTGTTAAATAAAACCATTAAAAATGATTTAATTTCATTATTAAAAGAAACATGAAATGTTATTATCGTAGTAAAATTATTGCAATAATAACATATTAATACATTTTTTTTTTTTTAAAGTTAAGCAAAATTTAAAAAATTCAGTGGAGTAAAACTAAAACTTAGTAAATTATATAGCCATATTTCTAAAAAAAAAAAAAAAAAAAAGAAGAAGAAGAAGAAGAACATTAAGAGAACAAAAATAAGATTTAAGTGAAACCTTTTTGTCTATTAACTATTAAAAATGACAAAACAAAACATAATCACTACAAATTTAACAAACATTTAAATGAAAATAGAATATAAAAGTAATATCTAATTCAAAATATTAACAAAAACTATACTATAATTGTCAATAATGACACTTTTTATTATATGTTTTGAGAAAATAATAAATAAATAAATAAATGAAAGTAAAAAACTAACAGCATTAGATAACAATGGCATAAGAAATGCTTCATTTTTTAAATCTTAAAGATGTGAATAAATGTATGGCTCCAGAAAGCTTTAAATATAGTCATATAAACCATTTTATACTGTTCTATTTTTATGTATGCACGTACGTATGTATGTATGTATGTATTATGTATGTATGTATGTACGTATTTATTTATTATTTGTTTGTTTGTTTGTTTGTTTGGAGCTTGATAGACATGATTGACTATGAAACAATCATATTTTGTGGAGAAAAAAAACTGAAATGACATAAAGGTGAGTAAATAATGACAGAATTTTCCTTGGAAAAACTATTCCTTCAACTAGAGGCAAAAAAACGCAGGTTAATAATATAGTAACTGTACACAGAGTCAGCAGACGAGAGCTGTGATTTAGAGGTGGCTACATTAGCGTGAGATAAGCAGACTCTTCAGAAGCCCAGAATGATGCTGCGTTCTGCCTGACAGAACAAAAACTCTCCCCCGCAGAGATTGACATCTCATCAACACACAGAGTGACAGCAGAGAGAATTCACTGTTGGAGAAATCAAGAGAATAAAGAGGTAAGTGTGAGTGAGTGGAGCTGTGCAGGAGAGCAGATAGCTCACTCACTCTAATCCTGCTGAGAGCCAGCAGCTAAGAGAGCTTAAGACAAGCACACCAACACAACACAGCAAAGACAGAGAGCTACTGCTAAATTACTGCACTGGGGAAACCCCTTCATTACGCCCTTTAATGGAGTTTAATTACTGTCTTAGATGAACTAAAAATGATTTCTTAACAATTTGTTCAACAAGAGCAACATATATTATTACTATTATTATTAACACTTCTAAAACAATAATATTATACACTGTTATAGGTTTGGGGTCAGTAAATTTTTTTAATTAACAGTTTTATTCAGCAAGGATGCATTAAACTGATCAAAAGTGACAGAAAAGCATTTATAATGTTACAATAGATTTCCATTTCAAATTAATGCTGTTCTTTTAAATGTTCTACTCATCAAAGAATCCTGAAAAAAAATGTATCATAATTTCCACAAAAAATATTAAGCAGCATTACAGTTTTCAACATTTATATTATTTAGAAATGTTTCCGGAGCACAAAATCAGCATATTTCCTAAATATGCAGCCTTGGTAAGCACAAAAGACTTATTTTAAAAACATTACAAAAATCTTACTGACCTGAAATAATATTATAGATTTAATAAAAATAATAATAAATTGTGAAAAACAAACCTTAATTATTGTTGTTTTATTGGTGTTGAAAGTAACTCAAAGAAGCACTGTTCATACCTCAAGGCTAAATTATTAAATCAACATTAAATCAATATTAGCTCTTTTTTTTAATACAAATTATACAACAGTAAATATGGTTTCACCTGCAGCAAGGATAAAAAAAATGTTGTTTAATGCATGAAACCATCAAACTTCCTGAGAACAATATAGTCAATTGTCCAATTTAGCTAATGTCATGTTAATAATTTGGCATACGATAATAAATGTATGATAAAAAAAAAACTCCCCCACTTGATCTAATGTCAAATACATATCCAGCTGAGAACTGATCTACATTCCCATCCATGGAATAAATGTCTTATGAAGCAGCAGTTTCCCGAAATATTCCTCATCTAAAGTCACAGCCCTATGTGTGCTGACACTCTGCCTCCCAGACAGCGCTTGTTTACCTTCTGTTTGTGAAGGCGCTGTAAAATCAATTAAAGTCACAGTCCATCATCTGCACGTTTGAGCTTAGCTGAACCTCACGTTAAAGAAGAGGAATGAGACTCCACTGCCCTCAGCCTCTGTTACCGCGGCACCTGCTATCTCTCTGTTTCAGACTGATTTACTACAAGAGCCGCGTCGCCAGCCTTGATCTTAGCCATGCTAACAGAGCGACGCAAATTAGCTCACAGTTATGGGTTAGCGAACCTGCACAGCAGATAGCCACGCTTTGTCGCATCTATCAAGTCAGTCAGGCAACAAATTAGTGGACACGCCGTGAATTAGTGAATAATTTCATTAGGCTGTCAGCGAGCAGGAGAGGAGTTGCAGCGAGGGGTGGGTTTCAGTGTCAGTGGAAATATGCCCAAAAGGGACGATTTCGAAATAAAAACAGTGGGTTTAAAAGTCAAAATACAGTGTTAGCTCACCAATGATTTAGAGCTTGATGCCTAAGACTGACTTATTTCTGTTCTAAATAAGATTTGAGTGTGTACAATCATTAATATCCTTCTACAGGTAACATTGATACACTAGTAGGTGTTTTTATTATTGAGTTATTTACTCAACTGATTAGTTCAAAACACTGATAGATCCAGAAACAAAAGAAGAGTCAAGAGTCATTGTATCACTCACTCAACCGATTCATTCCCAAACACTGATTCATTCAGGAACTAGTGGGTCTCATTCACTAAGGGTGCATAAGCAATAATTTGTGTGAAAAATCAGAGTCTGAATGTCATTAAAAACACGTAAAGCCGGAAAATATGGTCTTTGACACAATGATTCATTTAGGAATGAAAAAAGTGACTGTTTTATTTGTGAATTAATGAATCATTTACTCAACCGATTTGTTCAAAAGCATTACTTCATTCAAGGACTCGACTGCTATTCGTTGACAGAAGACGCTCAACAAGTTAATTGTTTGGAACTATTTTCACTTGCGGAGCAAACACACACATTGTCAATGTACATATAAAATTGTAAAATGACAATTCCTTACTAAAATATCTTACCATGTTTCTGCGCCTCATTAAGGGGTTTGTATATCTAAATAACTAGGTGTGGAAGATATTGCTATAAACATGACTGCAGTCAAAGGTAAACGGAGATAATTACAGAAACTGAAGTTTATTAACAATCATGTTCAGATGAGGATTCACGGTGACCCATGATCCACAATACTGTGTGTGGCGCACTTGAGCGTGCTTAGAAATAGTCCGACAGAAAATCAATTTCACATCACTGATAAAAGGTTGGATGAATGAAAAACAATCATGCTATGTCAGGGGAATAATTGAAAATGAAACAAGAATGGGAATGTTTTTGTTCTTATGGGGGTCTGGGACTAACCCAGCCCTCCCCTCTCATTGTTAGGGCCCTGCGTTTACCTATGCATCGCTACAGCTCCAATGCTTGACAAATGAACAGTGTCACATACCTATCATTGTTTCCTCCTGGAACCTTTGGAACAAACACCTGCTAACTAGCGCCAGAGTTCCCATTTCCCCTGGCACAAACATTTACAGCTTCATGAGCAGCTCTCTCTGCCGCACGTCTGCTGTAATAGTGTCTGAGCGTAGCGCGCTTGTGCAATAAACGAGGGCAGAGAGTGGGCATGTTGACAGAGGCTGGGGCACAGGAGATTAACCCTGGGGCAGGCCTGTCTGTAGTCACTGCGTACTGGGCCTATGCCAGTCCATTGTTGGCCAGAGAATAGGGTGACGGTGGGGCCACTGCAGGAGGAGGAGGGAGCACAGCCTTCTGGGTAATTATTGAGGATTGGGGGCAAAAGGTGTAGAGAGGAGGGGGCAGAAAAAAGCTGTTGAGGGGATAAAATTGAGTCCTGGCAAACGTGACTGTGTATATTTGTGTAGCTACAGGTGTGACATTCTTGCACAGGCGCAAACACACACATACAAATCTTTTTTTAGAGTTTTATCTATTCAAAAAAAAAAAAAAGAACACAATTTATTTTCCATGAAAATAATGTGCATTTCAGTGTGTATTATACATATTGCATTTAAAAAAAAACAAAAAAAACAATCAATAAAAAAAATTGAAATCTTAAATAGAAAATAGAATACTGACTCCAAGCTTTTGAATGGTGTATAATGTGTATAATGTATAATGGTACAAAATATTTTTATTTTTAGCTAAATGCTGATCTTTGGGTGTTTCTATTCATCAAATAATACTAAAAAAATGTACTCTGTAAAAAAAAAAAAGGTTTGAAATATTTCTAATAATAGCAAAAAATGTTTCTTGAACAGCAAATCAGCATATTAGAAATATTTCTGAAGGATCATGTGATAACTGGAGTAATGGTGCTGAAAATTCAGCTTTGAAATCAAAAGAATGAATTACATTTTAAAATATATTAAAATAGAAAGCATTTATTTTAAATAGTAAAAAAAACTTCACAGTAATAATGTTTTTGCTGTATTTTAGATCAAATAAATGCAGGCTTGGTGAGCAATAGAGAATTCTTTAAAAAAAACATTACAAATCTTACTGTTTAAAAACTTTTGACTGGTAGTGTATATTTTGCATATGAACTCTTAATAAGGTTAATTGCCATGAATTTAACAGAAACGAAAGCAAGGCTGTGAGGAACAGACTTACAGTCTTTACATTGACACACACCTTATAAAGGTAATTTTCACCAACCCACAACTTTCAAAACTCTTTTATGGAGTTGTTGTCCACGAAAAGTTTTTCTCAGAAAGATGTTTTGTCAGCTGAACGCTATGTACTTCTACCCCTCGTTTTCATTCCTGTCAAACAAATAAATATGGCGCTACCCTGACTAAGGTCTATTCAAGTTTTGAACAAAGTCAGGGACAGAAAGCCACCAAACTAAAGCTGCATATCTATAGCAGGTGGAACAGAGGTCGTTCTCATTGTGACCCGCCCCTTCACTGGTCGCCATCCAATCAGTGAGACAGAGAGTGCTGAGTGACAGCTGCTTCGTGACTGGTCATCCATGAGGGTTCAAAGCAGCCATGATGGCTCTAAATTGCTTTGTGTGCTTCAGTGGCTTGACCAAACTGCCAATATACTGTGACAGCCGTCGGCTATATGGACCACTGCGCCCTCACCTGTCACCCACACCTGTGTAGGACGAGACGAGACAATACACCCAAACACACACAATTCACACAGCCATTTTTCGAAACCTTAGATCAGGACATACACAAACAGTTTACTACTAAGAGGAAATACATAAAGCTTACCAATATCTGACGGGAGGGGAGTCATGTATTAAATCTGTTTGGAAACTAATTTATCAAACAACTGATATGAAACATCACATCATTATTATGATAAGATTTTTTTATGTCTCCCGGGCTGCATTTATTTAATAAAAACAGTAATATTGTGAAATATTTTTACAATTTAAAGCAACTGTTTATTATTTGAATGCAATTGAAAATGTAATTTATTCCTGTGATGACAAAGCTGAATTTTTAACATCATTAATCCAGTCTTCCGTGTCACGTGATCCTTCAGAAATCATACTAATATGCTGATTTACTGCTCAAGAAACTTTTCTTATTATTATCAATGTTGAAATATTTTCAGGATTCTATATATTTCAGGATTCTAACATTATAAATGTCTTCACTGTCACTTTTGATCAATTTATTGCATCCTTGCTAAATAAAAGTCCTATTTTTTATTTTTTTTTACTTTTCAGTGGTAGTGTATGTTATGATTTTTTAATCTTTATGTTTTCTTTTTGGCAAGCGCAACAAACATCCACAAACTGGATCACACAAAAACAAATGTTTGTTTGTATGTATGCAAGAATGTGTCGAGTGAAACTACTAGAGCTGAAGTCCTATTTCAAGATGCTTGAATTAACTTTTTCATTCAGTGGATTGTGTGTGTGTGTGTGTGTGTGTGTGTGTGTGTTTTGCTGGGGTTTTCACATTACCGCTAGTAGTGAGCTGGAAAATGAGAAGCTAAAGCAACCACAACTCACACACATGCAAACACACTGTATACATATACACACACATATTTGTTTTTTTATTCACGGTGGAGGCTTTTGAGGTTGTGTCGTATTTATAAAAATGACTTGTGATTTGAAAATATCAATAAATAGTGTTGAAAAATGCAGACAAATCAGTCATGTTCTGAATCACTTGCCATCACTTTCTAGCAAAAATGGAGTTACATTATAGCCAAATAGTTTTCAGCTTGTTGAAAAATGTTAAGGAATTTAATGAACAATAAATTTTTAGCAAATATTAAAAAAAAAACAATAGCAAAAAACAAAACCTGACATTTATTTGTTTTAACATTTAACATACATAATAAAATATAATATCAAGCTATGTATAATGTTAGAAACATTTATATATTTTCATTTTTTCATACAAAATACAGTAAAGAAAACTTAACATTTAATTACACTTTTTTAGCAAATATAAAAATACATAGCAAAACGTATATTTACTTATTTTAATATTTTGAAATACATAAAACACATAAAAATACATTTTATTTTCATCTATGCATTTTTCTTGTTTTTAAAATAAATACATACATACCTTAGTAAAATATATATATTAAAATACATGTATTACATACTAAATGTAGTTCAAATCTCATATTTACTGACATATTGCTCAAGATGTACTAATATAAAATGTATAATTAAACTTTATTTGGAAACTTTAAACTTTATTTTATTTCTTAATATTAAGCCTAAAATGTGTTTTAATGTGTTGATGAGGATTGTATGATCTTTGAATAATATCAGCCTTTAAATGTAAGATATTTAAAGTGTACCCAAAGTATACTTGAAATAGTTTCACTTTAGCACAATTAAATGTACTTCAGTATATCTTTATTTGGAATTCATCACTCCTTCTGCACAAAGTGCATTAAGCACAAAATGAGTTGTTCCAATCTCGTAGACTTTAAGAAAACCAGTTTACTATACTAAAAGTACAATTGCAGGGTATTTTTATAAAGCACATACATATGTAAATGTATTTGTAGTACTTAGCATAAAATAAATGTATTTCAAATAAATTGAAGTATATTGATTTTTCACTAGGGTATATATATATATATATATAGTACATTTCTGTGAAAGGGGCCAGAGAAAATCTTAGCAGGGCAAGTAAAATCTGACCTTCTTGTTGAGCCCTTATTGTTCTAGTCTGTGGATGGGTTCTTTGCAAAATAGTTCAAACTTTAGTCATAAGCCAGGCTATGCAAAACCTCCGAATGTAAACCCGCCACACACTGTTAAAAGCACTGAAATTAAAATGTTATAAAATATTCACATTGTGTTTGTGCATGTGTGGATGAGGCAGTAGTCTCTCTGGACCACCAGTCAACACTTATTGAAATTCTGCCCGCCTCGTTCTCAGAAAAACACACCCAGATGAAAAGAGAGAGGGACTCAAACATGTGTAGCTATTATAAGAGAAAGACGAGTGCATAATCTGATGTGTGTGATCGAGTGTGTGATGAGACAAACGATTCTCACGCTCACCCCACACACACACACACACACACACATACACTCAGTCAATGTTTAATCACTGTGAACCTACGTGCACCGCTTTCGCAACCGCTCGCACAATAGCAGCAGGAAAGCTCTAATGTTGTGGGGATGTGGTTCGAGGGTTTGGGATATGTTCTGGGGTTTGGTGATTAAAAGATTGTGATTCCTCCAGGCTAATGCACTGCGTTACGAGAGCGTCTATGTAATGAGAATAATTTCAGAGCATTAGGAAAGACATCACAGAGTCTCGAGCGACATCCAGACAAATTCGAGCCACGCGTAAATGCATATACACAAACACACCCACATGGGAACATGCACAAAAAGAGCTGATATTTATGCCCTCATTATAATAAAGCTTTCATACAGGTGAACACACACCGGCATTGATGTGCAGTTGATAGTCCTTCGCATACGTTCTTTTGTTACAGAGCGATATAGCAGCAAGAGACCCTGACAACGTTGTTTAATCTACACGTTTTCGTCTGAACTAACAAACAGATGTTAACAATAGCCTGCATTACAATACAATGAATATAAAGGTAATACTTTCGATTTCAACAAACATCAACTTCGAAAGAATGATAACACACTGAATAGATGACTCTGTGCTGTCAAATGGCCATTTGTCTGTCTCTGCAGAGGACTTATTCAAGTCTATAGTTGACCTGAATGACTTCTATTACCTATTCTATTACCGATTTAATCAAACCCCTTCAAAAGGACATGACCAGCTTTCGTAGGCTTTAAGGGAACTTAATAGTGTTTTACAGAAAGTGTGGACCTAAAAGAACATGGAGTGAAAATACAGAGCATGAGTATCCAAAACTATTCAAAGCAGGGTTGTTTAGCTGTTTATTTGCTGAATGAATAAAGAATTCAATTAAGAGCATATATATTTTTTGTTTTGCACCCATCAAGCTCCAAAAAAAAAAAAATACATATATATATATATATATATATATATAGTCAAATGGCATGAATTATCTTCTAAAACAGAAACAGCCAACAATTTTGCAAAGCCTATGTCAGCTAAAATAAAAATGTAAAAAAATAAATAAAATAAAATAAAATAAAATAAGCAATCTGGAGGACTGAATTGCTATAATTCAATTATATCATAGGAGATTTTAAAAATATATATTTTATATTTGTTTACAAAACTCCAAACACTCCTACTAGATTTATGTTTTGAAATGGAGTCAAAGCGTCATATATAAAACAGGAGCAAAATGTGAAGTTGTACATGTTATGAATAGCCAGAGTAATATATTTAAAGTCAAATGATAACCAAATCATAACCTTCCATAATGAACAAACCACTCTAAAGCAAAGGTCAGATAGATTTACCACCCAATCAACACACCATCAACCGTTCATCTACTCTACACACAGCATTTACAGCAAATAAAATAATAGAAATCTTTCCCCGCTTTATGTAGGCGGCCAGAAACCATCTGATTTCATCTGACATGAAAAGCTGTTTTATGGATTATATGACATAATTCAATCAATATACTCACATAACAAATGCAGAATCCAGATTAGTGACAAAAACACACTGATCAGAGTCTGACAGTGAAATCAAACGATAACTCGGACTCAGACAAGAGTGACATTTGAAGCCTATTTAACCAAAGAACTTTACCAACTGACACAAGCACTAAAGCGAATCCTAACAGATATTAAAAAGCAGAAAAACACAATCCTATCTACAGTATCTAATCTAACTATGCATTTATGGTGTCGATTTTAGTCTTTTTTTTAACTCTAACCTATTTTAATGATTTCACCCACGTGAACCATGAATATTTGAAAGTATTGAATGTTATGTTGATAGCCAATGAAGCTTTTTAGAGTAATAGGATGAGAATGTAACGATTCTGATTCCACTGAGCAATTCTCGTTCTTTAATGATTCCATGAACAATTCTTTTTGTAATTTTTTGGATGAACAAATGGATGATATTTGGAAATTGCATTCACAATACCCAAACAACCTATTGTAAAATGATAGGACCATTTCTGAATTCAACAGAACAGAAACAACAAATGGGAAATAAACAGCTCTTGGAAATGTGGTTTATATTCCACAATTATTGCATCTACCAACTTTTCACTTGTCATTATCTTTCCTAATCCCATACCTAGGATTTAGCACGCTTGAGGCATTTCATCTGTGAAAAAAGTCAAAAGGCATCTTTGCACTGCAAACACACAGAAACAGCATATATACACCACAAAAGATGCATTTCCACAGCTGCTTGGAAGGTGATCGTTCATTCTTGTGCACGGTGGACAGAAAAGAAGATGCTGATCACCGTATCAGTAAAGTTTAAGGTGACTCTGATGCGTATATTGCATATTTTATGCATATTTACAGCGTTCAGTCCACATCAGTGGAAGAATGCAGATTTTCCAAAACCGTCAATTGAACAGAACATCACAGAAATCATTCGGTTTCAATATTTAAAAAAATATTCTGTTCTCAAATAAGAACAGACTCTAAAGGGCAAAGGGTCCAGCTGTCAGGACATCGTGGCAGTAAATGAATAAAGAATAAAAGGTGTCCGTTGTCTGTACTTCATGCCAGAGGAGTGACCCATCTGACAACCTGTCAGCCTTCACACACACACACACACACACACACTCATTCAATATAGCTACTCACAGCCTCATCTGAAATTAAAGACCCTTCTCACACACATACACACACAGATATTTCATTATCAACTAGAGCTTATTGTAACCCAGGTCACAGGGTTGACTATCGATCAGAGAGCTCAGGCCTCAAGGGGAATAATCAAACCCAGAGAGATAGATTGGAAACTTTGATCTCTCTGCTCAAAGTGTCAAGCGCATTCTTTAAACAAGATCCACAGATGATTGAGCTTATTGAACTTTTCGGTTTGGTCGCGTGTGCGCTTGAATGTGAGGATATAAGGACCAGGTGATGTCTTTTGGAATATAAAAGACTGGAAATATGTGTTCCACAAATGATTGTGATTTCAAAGTAAACTAGATATGCTTTACCTGCTATGCTGTTTTGATTCAGTCACTGTGCATGAGAATCAAATGCACAACAACAATGTAAAATCAGCTATACAGTAAAAAGATGCAAGGAAGCAAAGACCAATCGAAATGCAATATGCAAATAGCTGTAGGGAAAAATACCAATCTCCATCCACACTACACGACAGAAAACGCATGTCACATCACCATTCATGCAGGTACAACAATGAGCACCAGGGTTGCCAGGTTTTCACAACAAAACCCACCCAATTGCTACTCAAAACTAGCGGGGTTGTCCGGTAAAAATACACTTTTTTCGGTGAGGTTTCCCCTGTTGAAATTTGCATTGCAGGGGATAAATATCACATTATTGGGGTTGCTTCAAACCACGGAAAGAGTGTTAAAGCAACCCAATTCCGTGGGAAAACCACACACTTGGCAACACTAATGAGCACAATGTCATTGTTTACAGGGTTTTCAAGGATACGTAGAGCGAATGTGGGTAGCCCCTGCCATTATTTTCAAAGTCTCCGTTTTGGTCAGTTTACACTGAAACACAACCCCGGAGTTTTCAAACTAAAACAGGGTCTGCTGGATTTTCATAAGTCTCTCTTTTTGAGGACCGAAAATGCCATAATAATGTAAATGTACTAGTGTAAACATAGCCTATATCAATGTAGGCCAAGTTCATTTCGTAAAGTATATAACATATGTTTACAAAAAAAACAGCTGAAAACAGCACAATTTAAGGGGATAGTTCATCCAAAAATTTAAATTCTGTCATAAATGACTCACCCTCATGTCGTTCCAAACCCATAAGACTTTTGTTCGTCTTTGGAACACAAATTAAGATCTTTTTGATGAAATCCAAGAGCTTTCTGACCCTGCATAGACAGCAATGCAAATACCACGTGCAAGGACATCAGTAAAATAGTCTATATGACATCAGTGGTTCAACCGTAATGTTATGAAGCTATAAGAATATGTTTTGCATGCACGAATTGAGGTCTAATGGGTTTGGAACAACATAAGTGTGAGTAATTAATAACAGAATTTTAATTTATGGGTGAACTATCCCTTTAGGGCAAAAATCTGATTTTTTGGGGAAATATCCCCTGCAATGGAAAGTTTGAATATCGTTAAGCACTTGATTTGTTGAATTTCAATAGCTTTGTACGCACTTGAAATAAAGCTTGTGGATCTCAGTTCTGTTGTGAAAATCTCACTGCACTGCACTACTACAAACTTCAGTAGACGACATTAAGCCGTTCGTCTGAAAGGAATCTGTGACATGATAAGATCCTATTAAAGATCAGATTTAGATGGCATAATAAAAGAATGTAAGCTGATCTTTATGTCTTCATCACATATCACGTCTCTGCAGGTGGATTTCACAGGGCACGCTGTTGTGAGCAGACTTGTCCATGAACAGGTAATGGCTTTTTAAGTACTCTACACAGACAGTGAGTGAGTATTGTAGAAAGCTTTCAGTGCGTGTATGTATGTGTGTGAGAGAGAGAGAGACGGAGATTATCAGAGGAACGAGTGTATAATTGGAAAGCTGAAGAGAGTGTTATTGTTCCAATGATAAGCATCTTTAATTCAATGGATTTAGCATTAGCATGCACATTGTATGTAGCCGTGCAAGTGTGTTCAGGCCCGTTCACACCAAGGACGATAACTATAAGAACAAAGATGTAGTAGATTAAATACATTTAATACTACAGTGGCAGATGACACAACTGAAGTGCATGCTTATAATAAACAGAATGTTATTGTGAGTTGATGTAGACACTGTATAGTTATCTTTATAGTGATTGTTATTGGTGTGACTTTAGTACTTTAGGGATGGTACTACTACAACTAGATTGCTTTGGACTGGTGTTGGCAAGTTGTGGAAATTTTGTGTTCAGCATATGAAAATGCATTGTATACAACATATAAAACAACCTGTTACATGTCCAACAGTTTAAATACTTGATAAATAAACTGGCTTATAATATTTGAGATATTTAGACAGTACAATAAATATCTAGATATTGTACTATCTAGATATCTAACTATCTCATCTTGCTTAATCAACTTGGGGAAAAGGACAAGATAGGCCTGCAAGCTGTCCGTTGCCCACAGTACTCCAGTATGTGTTTGTGTGTGTGGGTGTGTGGGTGTGTGTGTGTGGGTGTGTGGGTGGGTTATTTATATTTCTTGAAGTTTATGAGATGCTCCTAAACTGGCATCTGCACACATCAACAGAATCTTTTCAGGTGGAATCTCAGCATTGGTGAGAGTCCAGCTCCCTACATAAGAAAAGTGTAAATCAATGAGAACTGGTCTCCATAAAACTGAACAACTTTCCATGAGGTTTCCATGGTAACATTCAGCTTCAGCGTCACTATGTAGATCTGTACCTTTTGGGAACTCCAAATCCACAGCAGCTCACATCTGCTTCTGAAAGAGCAGGGTGATTTAATGAGGCTTTAACTTTGGCCCTTTAAAGCCACCGTAGCTGCAGGGGCTGTTAGCCATATCTGTGAGCGCTGTGGTTCATGAACCCTGCTGGGCTAAAGCTCAGGACAGCGTTCTCCCAGGGCACTTTATAATGGATTCTACAGGCATGAGAGCACGCTGAAGACCTTCACAAGTCCCTCTGTCTCACACACACACACACACACACACACCCTCTCGCTTCAGTAGTCACAGTTGTACCAACTTGTCCTGGAGTTGTGCTGGAGTTCAAAAACACACACACTTAAAACTTCAGCATCAATTCTTCTGATTTATGAAACTGAGAGCTCCGGCTCTCACACATGTTCAATTCTATATTACTGTAGCAACCATAAACCTATTCAGCATAGCAACACCTTGCCAACCACCTATCAATGTTTTCAAAACTACTCAAAATAACTTGCCAACTGCATAGCAACACCCTGGCAACCACCTATCATTTTTAAAACCACTCAGAAAAACTTGGCAAGTGCATAGCAACACCTTGGCAACCACCCACAAACACCCTGGTAACTATAAATATTTTTTAAAAGTACTCAGAATAACTCAGCAACTGCATAGCAACACCTTGGCAACCACTCACAAACACCCTAGTAACTATAAATATTTTTAAAAGTACTCAGAAAAACTTGTCAGGTGCATAGCAACACCTTGGCAACCACTCACAAACACTCTAATAATTATAAACATTTTTAAAAGTACTCAGAACAGCTCGGCCTGGCAACCACCTAGCAACTCAGAATAACTTGGAAAGCACATAGCAACACCTTGCCAACCACCTATCAATGTTTTCAAAACTACTCAGAATAACCTGGCAACTGCATAGCAAAACCCTGGCACCCTTACGATCTTTCAAACCTATTTAACTTTCTTTGCCCTATGATTTGCAGTAACCATATATCCCTTCAACTTAGCAACTGCACAGCAACACCCTGGCAACCACCTACTAGCATTCTTAAAATCATTTAGATTTTAAGTTGCCAACTGCACAGCAATGTTCATGCGTTCTCACAATTTTTTGGGGAAAAAATTCTGTCAAGAAAATTTTGTCAAAAATGTAAACACAATTTAGATAAGTACATAGCAACACCATGGCAACGGTCAAGAACCACTCATATTGTTCTTTAGAAAACAATGTACAACATTTATCATATTGCCGTTGCTGCTGTTTTATAAATGGCTAAACTACTCAAGGCAGTTATTTTACCACAACGGCTTTGCATTATTGACGCAACTGAGTAATACTACCAGAAATATAAACTTGACTAGTTTACATTCTCTTTTTTCTCACATTCAGGTATTGTTTTGACTTCAGAAGATCATACAATGACATTCCAGGTCAAGTTGCAGGATTAGAGAGGAAGTTTGAGGCCTGAGGAACAGCACAGTAATTTGGCGGTAAATAATAACATCAACAGCACTGTCATCACACCTCTAGGGGAAAATGAGTGAGAGAGAGAGAGAGAGACTACAGGAGAGCGTGATCTCTACTCTCTAGATCATTAACACACATCACCCTGCAATTAAAAACTCATTTATCTTAATTACTCAACTAATGGGACGAGTCCCTGCAGAAAAACACACACACACCCTCGAAGGACGGCTACAATGACATATACACACATACACACATGCTAATATAGGTGTGAAAAGCCAACATTAATGCTCAGAGAGAAGCCTGAAGCCCCCCCCACACACACACTACAAATACACAATCCACGCTTCAGCCTGTCTGTCTCTGCTCCACTGTCTTTAGTTCTGATGTGACATGTCATTACTGCATCCTGAGATGTTCATTCATTATGCTGTTGAATTTTAGAGGGAATTTGCACTAATGAGATTCTGTGTGTGTAAAGTCTGTTTCTATAATGTACACTAAAACAATCCATTCATCCATCCATTTATCTGCCTGTCTGTCTACCGTTCATTCTGTCTAACATTTTGTCTATCTTCCTATTGTTCTGTCTATCTATCTATCCATCCATCCATCCATCTAAACGCCCCGATATACTCAAAACGAAGTTCCTTTTCGTTTTGGGGTAAAACGAAGTTCGAAATATGTGTGCAGCGGAATACTGTTAGCGAACATCCCGACACCGCCCACTCTGATGAAAGCAACGTTTGAATAAATATGTAAATATGTGCTGCGCGCTTTCCTCTCAGTAACAAAATAAACACAATAAAAATGGAGAAAACGACAAGCATTTCTTTAAAAAAAGCATCTGATCATAGCAACATGGGTATGTTTGCATGAGCTCTGCAAATAGCATTCCGTGAAGTCACGTCACAAGTATTTACATGGCACTTTATTCGACATAAAGTGTATTAAACATGAAAAACAGTGTAGTGTCTCATTTCATCAGAAGCACAACTTTATTTTCCACTAGGCTATAAAGCGGCTCTCCACTGTGTTCATGTTTTTATTACCCGCGGACATCTCACTTCTAAGGACTCGACAGATGAAATGAACCCAAAGAAGAGTTCCACGTAAAAGAAGACGGGGCCTCAGCGCACACATCCTATGACGTAATCGTCACGGACCAATGGTAGTACGAAGGGGTTTTCCAGCCGGAAAAAACTTTTCCTGAAAGTTCGCTTTGGCAAGCCATTTCGAAAAATCCCAAAACGAACTTCATTCTGCCCGGATTTTGTTTGGAATGATGCCACATCAGTTCTTTCTTCGATTTTGTTTGAAGTACATCGGACCTTAAAGGGATAGTTCACTCAAAAATTTAAATTCTGTCATTATTTACTCACCCTCATGTAGTTCCAAATCTGTGTGAATTTCTTTGTTCTGCCGAACACAAAGGAAGAAATTCTGAAAAAGTTTTGGAACCAGGCTGTTTTGTGTTGCCATTGACTTCCATAGTATTTTTTTTTCCTACTATGGAAGTCAATGGCTGTTTGTATTACCACTGAGTTCCATAGTATCTTCCTTTGTGTTCGGCAGAACAAAGAAATTCATACAGGTTTGGAACTACATAAAGGTGAGTAAATGATGACAGAATTTTCATTTTTGGGTGAACTATCCCTTTAACTATTAAACTATTTTGAAAACTTTCAAATAATCTAAAAATGACACTTATTTAAACTTGAATTAATTTTAATACTTCCTGATATTCAAATAAAAAAAAACAATTCTGTCCCTTTTTGCTACTTTAATTCAAATTAAATTCAAATTCAAGAATTGCACTGGAATTTAAAAGGCATTTGCAATTCAATTCTGAATGATGTGCAACCCAGTTGTTAACACAGGAAAGAAACTATTTCACATGATCTTGAACTCAACCTGAATCTCCTGAAGAGAGCGACATCTTTTCCTCTACCTCTTGCCATTTCCCCTGCTTCTTTGATTGTCCCCTTTAGATTCACACACAACGGCTTTGAGAGAGCCTGCAATATGAATTCTAATAGAGCAATTACCATTATGAATGATAACTAGGGATATTCCACTGATCTAGGGTCAGGGCCCATGCAATAGCTCTTATGATTACGGAGTATGGAATCAGGTTCAGGAAATAGCAGTGCTCCGCTAGCCAGCGGGAATGTTTAACCTACATCACGGATCCCTGTCCTATTGATTAGACCATTAGACTTGAACCGCTCAGAGGAAATTGACACAATCCTCTTTCCATATGAAATCTTTGCATTAATGCTCCACAATTTAACAGCAAAGCTTTCAGATTTCTTCAGAATATTTATTCGTTCACTTTCCAGCTTTTCTCTAAAAACGGAATAATATGTCATTTTGTGCATGATTTGGAGGGCTGCACTGCTCATGTATCGATTCTCAAAAATAATGTCCTCAAGCCTCTTCACTCAACAGTTACTTTAAGAGGCTATTTCCTGATCGTTGCCATTAGCCAATAACCATTCATAAGCTTGGAAGACTAACAGAAGACTAAACTATCAAAGACACATATTTCTGAGTAAATACTATGTGCAAATGACATAACAGCACTATTATTTGCCATCTGCCAACCAGCTCTATAGATATTAGCTATATCCCGAACCCCAACCAAACCCATATTAGTTACCACTAAATAACATTTTATAAATTAACAATATATACTGACATAAATAATGTAAAATTATAAGTACAAGTAAATACATTTGTTCAAAAAATGGCAATTGATACTTTTCTGGTTTGGCTTCTCTTTCTCCTAAACTGTCCTATCAGATAAATGTAAAAAAAAAATTAATAATTAATTAATTAAAAATATATAGAAATAAATAAATAAATCTCATGGCTACTCTCTAAAAAAAAATATATATATAATATAATAAATTGCTTGTTTACTTCAGGACTGTAATGTGAGCAACATGATAGAGTCTTAATCAATTTTTGTAACAGCATACAACTTGCACTGAAAATTATATGAGCCCATGAAGGTCTCAGGCCAACAAACTGAGCTGCAACACAAAAAATACAATAGATGCGCCAACTAAAGGAGGATTTTTTTCTGTAATTTTGAGGATGTTTTTGTACTTATTCCAACAGTTTTGCATCCAATGGGCAACTACAAATCAATCATAGGTTGAATTACCTCAAACTGGTGCTGTCAAAAGATAAAACTGTTGCCCCAGACTGTTTGATAACTATATTTAAAATTCTGTCTGAGGCATATATTAAAGATATTAAGCCTAGTTTTGAAATGGCTGTTTTTGGAGTACCTGAACAAGGTACAGTCATGTCCAAAAATTGTCAAGACGCTTGTGCTTTTGCGTGTCTTTTGGCTCAGAGAAGAATATTACTTGATTGGAAAGCAAGTAAGCCACCTTTAGTTTCACTC
>SCHK01035141.1:5524-17805 GCA_004124795.1 Poropuntius huangchuchieni
CGTTTACCCAACTATGACGACTTCAGCTGCTGAGAAACCTGGAAATGTGAAAAAATGTGTTATATTTGTGTAGTTCTTTATAAAATGAATAGTGTTTGAATGGTAACAAGCTTGGAGGGAAAAAAAAAGTTGGTGGTAACAGTTGGTGGACAATGCAGGAGGAACATATAAATACTTGTATAATTTGTTAAAAAAAATTTAAAATAAAATTAATAGTACTTATAAAAAATACATTTATTTTAACATTTGTTTGGTTTGTATTTTCATGTTTACTAGAAAAGCACAGTTAGCTTAGCTTAGCAACATGCTAACACCAAACTATTAAAGTAGAGCTCCAGAATTTGGCTATTTAGTTATTTTAAAGATTCTTCCAATTTCTTTTCCAAATTAACTGACAGAATGACAGATTTTTTTCTGTTTTTCTTCTCTAGTTCACTCAAAACACAGTTTGTAATCATTCATTTTGAAATAGAGGCTACAAACACGTACAGTAGTTTTTTTTTTTTTTTTTTTATGTTTTCTGGGTTTGTTTTTTTCTTGAAAGCCCCTTTTCCAATGGTGAAAAATACCCATTTAAGTCATTGTTATTGTGTGAATTAATGAAAAAAGTTTTTAATTGTCAGTCTTTGTACACTTTGAGGCACATCTCATTTTGTGATTGAATGCATCTCAATGTTTTCTTTAGCATCTTATGCCTTGAATGCCACTTTTAAAAAGCTTTCGAGATCCCTGTTCATTCCCGTTGCATGTTTCTAAGCACTTATATGATAGAATTACATTAAATTGTTATTTTGAATATTTTGCATATCCTTAATGTTTCTTTGCTCTAATGTCTAATTTTAACCACTCAAGTTTACTCTTCTGGAACTATGCAAGTTCATAAGTGTGTGTGTGTTCTTGAGTTGCGCTCACAGGTCATATCTCTGTAATTAATAATGTGGCATGGAATTATGCTTCCATAATTAGTTCACCTCATCAGCACTTTTGTTTGCCCATAATCAAGCATTTACATGTCCTTATCTCACGCAACGGAATATTCATGTGAAATTCTTAAAGCTTTTAAAGATGCTTTCTGTTTATGAATAATCATTGCAGTATTTGCCTATTTAGACTCATTCATCTCTGAAAACAAAGAGACAATGCAAAAGCGCTAAGAGGCTTAGAAAAGCAGAACCCACAGTAGACCAAGTTGAAGGAACAGTTCTGTCATTATTTACTCACCCTCATGTCGCTCCAAACTCGCTAGACTTTCTTTCATCGAACACAAAAGCAGAACTTTCCGCATCTTAAGTAATCGATGGTTTGAATTCCAAGAACATGCCATTGTCACAGTAAGGCAAGTAGTTGGAACTTATATTTGACCTGGTCAGTTTTTCATCATTATAGCTAAAAATGCACTGCATTTCTGTAGCCATTAGGTTTTCATCACAACCATATGCCAGCTAATATGTTAATTTCCCCGTCCCCCCACTCTCGAACCCATACTGAGCGAGTCTTTAAATTGGAACACCTACTGTACTCTATTTGCCTCTGGCAGTATTCCCATTGCACCGTCTTGGGCTGACAGCAATTACTTCAATGTTGTATATGAAACCTCTCTGCCAAAGCGCAGTGTGAATTCTCCATCAATATGTCCTTCCTCATTGTTCACTCCCTTTGTCTCTGAAGTCTTGCATGTTAAATATGCTATCTAAAATTCAACTAATCACTTTCAAAATGCAATAATTGCCACACTGTTGTGATCATTTGAAATGATGTCTTCGGAATAAGAAATATTGGCCATTTAAAAACTGATCAGATATTTTTCTCACAGTATTATTGTTGGTGAAATATTTTGAATCATTTTCACTTATTAATAATCACAATAAATAATTATTCTTCCTTGTAATAGAGTTCAGTAACTTAACTGAAGTCTTCTGTTTCCAAGTAATGGAAATGTCTTGCATTAATATACATTTAAACCAGTGTGTTCGCATATATGCTATTTTAAGACTTATCTTTTGGATTATATTGGACAGTGAGTAGTGTAGACTAGAGTTAGTGCAGAGTAGAGATTAAGCAACCGTTTGTTTAATGAACAGTTTTGAGGAGTAACTAGTTACAAAAATTTTAATGATTACAAAGGGGGTTACATATGTTTAAGAAATTTAGGATACAGAATAAGACATGCTTTTTCAGGAACTGTTTGCTATTTGGGTTTATGTATATACATATGCAGTTTTGTTTAAGATAATTAAGCAACAGTTTTTAAATAACAAAAGAATATGAAAAAGTATGGTATTTGGGGAAAAAGTGCCCCTGCTGTTGAGTAAAGGCACACAGTAATTAACATGTTAATTAATAGATGGCTGACTTTTCCATTTCTTGACATGACGTGGTTAGATTCAGATGGTAAATATCATATATTATGTTGGGTGTCCATCTTCCATGTTTAGAATGAAACCATCATATTTAAAAACATGAATCATATAATAAAATAATTTGTTGTTACTACTGTAAATATATATATTCAATTATTATTGGATCTCCTTCAGTACTTTCAGAATCTTTACTTATTAAAATGATTTTGCTTCTGTATTTTAAAATATATTTTTTATATTAACATATTTTAATGACAGTATATTTATTGAACAAAATTTTTTTTTTTTTTTTTCAAAATTAGCAGAAAATAGTACAAACTTTGCTAAAGTGAGTATTATCTTTTTAATTTAAGTTCATTATTGAACATAAATTTAGCTGAAGTATTTGTATCAATACTGTATGCCTTTTTACTCCACACACACACATATATGTATATATACGGTAAAAAGGCTAATAACTAGCCTAATAACTAACATGAACAATACATTTATTACAGTGTTTATTCATCTCTTCTAATGTTAGTTAATTATAACACAGTTGTTCACTGTTAATTCATGTTAATTCAGAGTGCATTAACTGTTAACAATCACAGCTGTTGATTTTAATTATGCATTAGTAAATGTTAAAATTAACATTAATAAAGATTAAGTGCATCCAGAATTTTCATTTCCGGTTTTGGCCCAGAATTTTCATTTAGGTGCATCCCTACTTTTTATGGTTTTATGGTTCACTCATATTTATTTCCATGTGTATACAGAATCGATCACTTAACCATGAAATTTTCACTTATGTGTCAAATCAAAAGATCTTACAAAGGTGAAATGGATCTTAAGAGATGCACTTGACATCTGGCTGAGTGGAAAGTGCATTTTGGATTTGTTTCTGACAGGTTTCATTAAGAGCATGTTTTCTTTCTGATGGAAAAGAACTTCAGTGGTTTTTGTTCTCGAAAAACCAACTTTACAAATTAGAACAAACTGTAGGAGTGTTTCCAAAAAATAAAAATAAAAATGTTGGTTTGCTGTCAGAACAGTTGACACTTAACTAGGCTTTTTTTAAACAAATCTCACAATTTTGACATCAAGCGTGTGTGTATTATGTGTGAATACTGTTTACAGTTGACAAAGTGTATAATTGGAAGACAAAGCCTCCATTTAAGGAGCTGATTTATAAAATAAATAAATAAATAAATAAATAATAAAAACTTGTCTTTTAAAGCTGACAGTTGAAAAGCAGAATGTGTTTGCTCATTAATAACTAAAAGAAAGTTGGTGTGAAACATGAAAATTGAAAATTGTTTCAGTTTTGTGTTTTTAGTATTATGAATCTATCAGATGTTATGCAAAGAGGCCAAAATTGTAGGACAAGGGGGGATTTAAAAAAAAACAAACAAACATATTGGACAGGAAAAATGGGTTCAGCTGCAATAAAACAGTCCATTTAATCCAAAACTTCATTTATTTTGACCTTCGTCAAATAAATTTCTCATTGCACTGCCTGGATTTTATTGTGGAGACATTTTAGCCGGTGTTCTGTGTAAAATATCACAAAAACAAAAAAATCAATAAGATATATCGAGTGTATATATATATATATAAAGTAATCCCACTTGAATAGTGTTGAAGCCTAATAACAAAAATAAAATGAATAAATGTTTATGCAGCCTATAAGTCTTTATTTAATGCCCATGGTAATTGTATCATCTTTTATCACAGTCTGCTCTGATGATCAATCAGTAACAGCTGTGAGCTTGTTTTGGCATCAACACAGAAATTCTACGAGGGGCTGTTAAGCACATAAAATTAATTCCCTAGAAAGTAATGACATTATCCTTTTATTTTACAGCTCAGAAACATGCAAATCCCTGATCAAGTACACATACATTTGAAACAAAACGAACAAAGCCCATGTATGACGGTCTACATCTAACAGCGTCTGTTCTAATGTTAGCCGAACACATCTCAGACATGCCCCATGAGAACTACGGTAATGAAAGACTGAGCGTATCAAAATGAGAATCGCTAACCGCAAAACATCATGTGTGTAAATGAACCGAAGAACAACAATTGAGGAAAATGGGTCTTAAATTTGCAGTAGCTCAAAGTGCCCTTGTGTGTCACAGTATCAGAGACGTGTTTGCAATCCTTCGCTCTGAACAGTTCGGCTTCCATTCACACACACACACAATGTATGCGGCCTCACGGATGCCGCCCGACGCTCTGTTCTCCAAATCATTACTGTCATCGCAGCGGTAAGCTCTACAAAAGCGTACAGCACTTTAGCCGCTAGCTGGCTCTGACCCTAATGGCCCTCACGGTAAACCCGAACCTATTGATTGGTGCTCTCGCGGCGCGTGATAATTAAGTTTCTCTTCTTCTTCTTCTTCCACGGCTGTAAGCTCATCTCATCACACATTAAGAGACAGACCGGCCGCCTCCGTGGAGTCTATCAATGCCTTTTTGAACCCACATTTAATAAGCGCATGCCAAAAGCTGCTGCCGCCAATACATTATCCAGCGTTAGTGTCAGACGGCGCAGAGATTCGGTAATAAGAGCCAAGCTGCAGTTTCATTACTTATTGAGCTTGTGCCGTTTTCAGAGGGACTCATTAGACGGGCCGCAGACATATGCCACAACCAGCAGCCATCTGAAGAGTCATTTGTAAAAGCCCGAAGGAACGCCCCGGTGTCATCGCCGGTTCATTTGTCTGTTTTTCTTGTTGCCGTTTGTTTGGAAGCATCTCGGTGTCGGGCTCTCTATTAATTCCTGCTTTTGAGAAGATGAATCGCGGAAGGGCCGTTCCTGGTGGCGACTGCATTGGCACAGCATTGTTTAATCAAGCAACTTCGAAACAGGGGTTGGCGAACGTCGCAACAGATGCACCATTGACATCGGTGGAAATTGCATGTGGTGTTTCTTGAAATTAGGGACTCTTTTTAGTTGAATCAAACAATCGTTGTTGTCCCTTGATTCTACATGACATGGGAGTAAAGGACTTTCTTGCTGCAGGAACTTTCGAGAACAAATGTCTGGCTGAAAGAAAACAAGTCGAATGACTTCGAGATGGTTCACGGTGAACTTGACCTTAAGACTCCAAGTTCCAGACAAAAAGCCTCCTTGAGAAGTGGGGCGGTGTGTCAGGTGAAGAATTGCCCTTCACAATCAACCACAAAACTAATTTGCTTCCATCTTTTTCACACAGGGAAGCCACTACTGCTGAGCACTGTTGGTTTCTTAGGCAAAACCCCATCTCTGTGATTTGTATTTCTTGGTCTATTAGAACCTAACTTTCACGTAACTTTACATTTCGCATGACTTAGGACAACATTTCGCATAACTTTAAAGTGCCCCCATTTTCAAGGTTCCTAGTATTGTTTTGTCAGTCTACTACAGTGGCTTTACATGCATGCAAGGTCAAAAAAAAAATGCTTTCATTTTCTCAAAATGTGCATTTAATATCACCTCATTTTCCAACGCTGTGGTCGAAGCAGTTCTAAGATTCAGTCTCTCTAAAACCCTCCTTTCTATGAGCCTACTTTGCTCTGATTGGTCAGATGGCCTGGTCTGTTGTGATTGATCTACCACGTGCAACGTGTGACCGAAACAATACGTCAACTGCCATAGTTCTGTATTGTGAACGCTCAATAGAAAATATAAACATCTATTATTTAACATACTAACATGTATAACATAAAATATAACTAACATAATTCAGTGGAACCGGCTGGTCCAAATAAACTGGGTCCTGGACAATTTTTCAAGAGCAAGCGTTGAACTCTTTGAAGCAGCTATCAGTAAAATGACGTGTTTAAGGGTGGGGCAAGTTATTCGCAACCGGCCAACGTAGAATATATGCAGCATTTTGCAAATGTATTAGTGGTAGGGTTACCATACGGGCCATTTTTACGGGATACACCCTTACCAGGATTTCTATATTGCCTAAAATATCCAGGTTTTGGCTGTTTGCGCTCTGCAGAGCGATTGTTGTATGACATCTGCAAAAGTTATAGAGAGCAGATGGCTCCTTATACTTTTGAATCGCGCTCGCTGTTTTAATGTCGTACAATGATCAGTTTGCGTTGCAGCGCTTCAAGTCGAACGAACGAGCAAACACACATAACATGTGCGCATATTTGCATCGCTTTGACCGCTCTCCAAAGATCCCACCTTCTCACACGCCACGAATGGTTGATTATGTACAATGCCTGCACGTTATTGGTCGATCCTTGCCTTCAGCAAGTATGACAACAGGAAAACAGAGCCAAATATAGAAATCCTTGCCAGGATCTGTCCCGTAAACATGGCCCATATGGCCACCCTAATTGGTGGGATTCGAATTACTAACATTTCGTTTACACCGTTCAGAGTCAGTTTTTTTCTTTTGGGAGACATTAACTTTATTTATTTTGCACTTTAGGCTTTACAACTTTGCGGGTCGTTTGCATTCACATACAGCTACATTATGTTCTGCATGAAAGCCAATATTCGAAATGGCATTATAGGAGCACTTTAAGAGCACTTTTCTTGACCACAAACTTGACCCAGAGCCTATATGTCTCAGTCAGAATGCCCCATTAAAAAGTATGGTGGTGTGTTAGGTGGGAAATAGTCCTTCACAATCGACCCCAAAGTTGCTTCCATCAGTTTCACATACACAAGGAAGCAAGCCCCTATTGCTGAACGTTGTTTTTTCATTGTGAATTGTAATTCTTGGTCCATCAGAACAGTCTATTAAAATTCATGACGATTTACAGAATGAGATGTTTGCTCGTCTTCAACATGTACATAAAAGGCACCGTTTTGACATGCAGAAGTCATGAAAACAAGGTGATTTCATGGAAACATCTGGTGCATGCTACGTTTAGCTCTGTTATGCACCGTGTTTCTGTGGCATCTACAGGGAAATGCGAACAGCCAGTGTTTGAGGTCTTAGCCCTTGTAGTGGAGATCTAACTAGCCCAGAGACATCCGCTGGGCCGCACTTCATGGCTTCCTGTGGCTCCTCTAATAGGCTGTTTCAAAGAGCAGCAAGGACACCTTGTGAAGGCGAGTAAATTAATCCTCTGTGCCTCCACGACGCTCCTCTCCACCCGTCTCCTGAAGGGCAGGCGCACTTCCTCTCGGCCATCGCCGCCGTCTGCCCTCTCTCTGGCGCTCGAGAGGTCTCAGATGTGTGACTTCAGAAGGCTCTTTCCACGCTTATCCATCGCTTCCTCCAGTCTCCTGCTGTATTGGCTCATTTGCATCCATTTTTCATCAGTCATCACCGGAATCCCTCTGCACATCAAACAGAGCCAAACCCGAGGCTAGCCACTTTTGTGGTCTCACATTTCGATCGCGCGTTACATTCACCACTTTTTTTTTTTTTTAATCTGGACTAAGAGGAATGCACTGGTTTAATGACTTTGTAGGGCACGCTTGGTATTCTGTGCAAATAGCGGCGAATTATACTCTGCCTTTGTGAAAGATTTCCAATGACAATGGCGGATAAGGTCCCGTGCTCGTGAATCGGTCCCCCCTCCTTGAATATTCATTCCTCATCAGGACCCGTTGCATGTTCTCCCAACACCTCTCAATGAGACTTAATAAACTTTCTATTGAGACAAATGGCAGATTTCACCAGAGGCACAGCTGGATGTTGATGGAGAATGCTAATTCTGACAGTTCTGGACGAATTCCAGAGCGACAAAAAAATGACACGACGGTGGCACTTGTCACATCACTTTATCCAGGTGTTATCCATCTCTTCCCCAATAAACATTAATCTGCGCTGCTTGTCTTTTACCGAATGAGTGAAGAAGCCGTTTTACCAATAGGACAGGCACAGCGTGTGAGATGCGTGAAATGAGGTGCCTCAACCGTCGTTTCCCACAAGGCCCGGCTGTTCGCCATCTCTCAGACTGTCAGATGCCGTCGTTTCACCGCTGCGCCTTGTGTGAAATGACCTGTCAAGGTTGTAAATTTATTTGTTCTCATGCAGGTTGACTGTAATGTTGAGGATACAGGGATTTATATGTTTCCTCTTCCTGCGATCTTCCTTGCACCTGAGACTTGGGTAGCGATATCAGGTAGAAAAAATGCAAATAAGGTCAGAAGTCCCCCCGTTGAGAGATTATCCTCGGTTTTAGAGTATTCTTGTAGTGTTAATTCGTAACTGTCTGGGAACCAGTGCTTATGACAGATTTGGCATACTGTGTAGCAAGGTCATTTTATGTTTATCATCACACTTGTCTTTTTCCTGTCATTCTTTCCCCAAGGATGAATGTGGAGTTGAGACAGATTATCAGCTATTTGGCTCTGAGGAAATGTCGCATGGCTTTTTTTTTTTTTTTGCGTTGAGGGGCTTGACTACAAATGCAAGTCATTTCATTGATATTCAACGTATATGTTGTCATTGAGCTCTCATGGTAAATGGTAGCGATGTGGGGAAATCGTGAAGGGAGACTCGTAATCGAATAAAACAGCATTTTACCGTCCTTCCAGACACCCTTGAAGTCGTATGTAATCTGGTTAAGGCGAAAACTAGCCTGTTTGTCAATTTGTAGCCATAGTATTGTCGGTAAGTCACTCCAAGTCCAACCTCAGCATTACTGCTGGTCTCAAATAGATTTTTGTGGTCTGTGGGATGTCAATGCTGTGGCTAATGCAGTTTACAGTATGGTATTCAGCCCTTTAAGTTGTATGTATCATTTTTAATACATGGGTTTGGACGGTTTCAATATTATAAACAAGATAAATACTTTCCCAAGAAAGTGTATATAGTATGTGATCTATTCCATGCCTTCTGCCCCCCAGTGGATTATCCATGCTGTTCAGAAATATTATAACTTCTGAAATGTTTGCCTCCTATTTTTGTAAGAAGAGTAGTCTTTAATTTAAGCAGCTTATTTTATTGTCATTGCTTTTACAAAATGAAAATGTACTAAATTTAAGCAGCTTATTCTTGATAATGTTGCATTAATTATGTGTAGTAAAAAAGTCAGTTTTAAAATGTATCAAATATGAACCAGCAAGCATTTGATGCATTCATTTTTTTAGTCATCATTGTATTTTGCTGTGGTTTGTTCACCATAATACATGTTTATCACCAACTAATTTAATCAAATTATGCCATTTTATAGCAGTTCCCTATCTAAATATAATACATTTGTAATATATATTGATTTATTTGTTAATTAATTGAATTTTTTTGTTTTGAGAACTGCGACAGAAACTGGACTGACCCATACCTACACTTAAAAAATTACCTTACTAACCATTATTAAGCAACATATTAGGATTTTATTGAGGCTAAATCGTAGTTAAGATTCGGTTAACAGTAAGAATTGGACCTTAAAATAAAGTGTGACCAAAATAGCTACTAAAATTAAATGCAGCCCTTGAGGCTAAAAAGGACCCTGTGACCCATGAGTTTTCTGAAGCTAAGTAGCCCTGCTTCACCATCACAGACCATCTCACCTGACAAAAGCTTTGTACTCACTGCACTCCTGACAGGACTTGCCCATAAGGAATAACAGCTATTCTTTTGCCTTTAATGTGCAGGTGTGGCTTTGTCATGGCTTCACCTCAGTCCCACGATAACACATTGTGTGTTTGGCCTCTGCGTCATGTGTTGATCACAGTATAATCTGTTTATCGCCCACATCCCTGCGTGACCGCCCATGCCGCACGCTTATCAGATTACCACAGCCCCCTAGTATTGGGCGAGCCAACCAGGAGTTGCAAAATCGCCATTTGCAACTTTATGAAACGGCACCGCGGATATCTACATCAGCATTTTCCCCAGTGGCATGGAAAACTACAATCTACCCCGGCGCTGATTCACTCCTCATGCAGAACCAATTGCGAACCGCTCAGTCCTAGAAGAAGCTTTGGGGGATTTGCGCCTGGCCGACGGGGACTTGTATCCATATATTTGATTTAGCATACATGAATGTTGCTGCCTAGATCAGCACAGCACTGAATGCATCAAGCCGAAGCACGGAATGACTCCAAATGAAGGCTGTAGCTCCTTATACCGCGCTAATGTTATCAGACATCTCCACAGTTCTGCAGACTTGCTTGTGTGAGGAGGTTCATAAGTTATTCTGAATAGCTTCAAGTTCCAGTGTGAGTGTCAAAAGATGGTTCATTTCCATATTTTCTCATTTTCTGCTACCTGGGCCTCTTGTCATTGTTGTAGAAGTTTAGAAGAGAAGAATCGAGGTTGAAGAGAGTTCATTCGCACATCCCTGCCGTCGAATACGGTTTAAGATGTAGGATTAGCACTAGCCTGTCTCCGTTGGGGACGTGCGAATCATTCCGGCCAGAACCGGCTGCGTCGTAAGTGTCATATTGTCCTTCTTCTGACAATAACATTAAGGATGCCGTAGCGTGAATCGGAGCGCTTGGCATTTATAAAACTCTCAGGCGAGATGATGGTGTTCTTTCGCGCTCTTTAATTCGGCTTCACACGGTTGAGGTGCTTTACCTTGTTCCGTGTGCGCTTTGCACGGTGCCAGAGGACCCCCGCGCTCGCATTTTAACAAAGTTTCTATGGCAACGTGGCCATTACTCCAAGTTGTTGAGGATGCTCAGCTGGAGGGGGCTGGTCACAAGTGCCTACACATATCATCCAAACACCAGGATACAGACATACTTTAGGGATGAGTTGATTCCAATTTCTCATCCTGACGGTTAATTTATGCTCATAGCCGCATGCCGCAGGAATCTGATTGGGGAACCTGATGAGGAGATAGAGCGCATTGGTATTCATTTCTAGGTTTCAAACATGGACGGAGGGAGTCGCACTGGCAAGTACAGCTTTTCAAAAATATACGTGGGGAAAACATTTGCATAGATTAAAATGCCATTGGAGGCAGGAGTATGCAGCCTTTTGGGTTGTGATGGATTTTTAAAGTACCTAAATTCTTGGGACCCTACATACTGTCACTGACATACACTGTCTGTTCTTGAAGGGATGGTTCAGTTACTTCATGATTTAGTCACTCTCAAGCCATCTTAGGTATATATGACTTTCTTCTTTCAGACAAATACAATCTGAGTTATATTAAAAAATGTCCTGGCTCTTCCAAGCTTTATGATGGCAGTGAATAGTGGTCAAGATTTTGAAACCCAATAAAATGCATAAATCCATCATAAAAAGTGCTCCACACAGCTACGAGGGGTTAATAAAGGCCTTATGAAGTGAATTGATGTATTTGTGTAAGAGTAATGTCCATATTTAAATCTTTATAAACCGTAATCTCTAGCTTCCGCTAACTGTCTTACACGCGAGAACAGATTTTTTTTTCCTATGAAGTATTAAAACGAAAACTGAAATAAAAAGGATAATAATAAAAAGGCAGTGGCTGTTTGCACTAAGTGTAAATAGCAGTAAGATGGCATATTTTCTTAGCGATAGATGCTATTTACACTAAGTGCAAATAGCTATAGATTCTATTTACACTGTTAAAATAGCAGGATTTTCTGATATTTATACTAGCCTACTTATTCCAAATAGTGGCAGTTATCTGCATCTGTTACTACACAGTATTGTAATGCATTATAAAACAGTATGCAATACTAACTTATTGAGTGTCGATTTTAATTTTAAATTATTAAATTATTGGGAAACACCCACCTTATTGGGACAAAAGCCCTCCCTATACCTACCCTAACCCTACCTAATATTTTATTTTCAACTTTTTGATTATTTCCTTCATTTTTATTAAAAATGAATGCTTTTCTGATGTGATTTGAAAAGGGAGAAAAAAAGGCAGATTCGAACCCGGGTCAATCGCATCAAAAAGAGTATGCCACATGCTTTACCATCTGATATCCGTCTTTTGTAATGTTGACTAGCCAAATCACATGTTGGTGGGCGGAGTTAGTGTAAATAGTAGGGGTGTAAATCGGGCAGTTGATCACGATACGATACG
>SCHK01035196.1:0-11201 GCA_004124795.1 Poropuntius huangchuchieni
GCTTATTAATAGTTAGTAAGATAGTTGTTAAGTTTAGGTATCGAGGAGGATTAGGGATGTAGAATAAGGCATTAATATGTGTTTAATTAGTACTAATAAATGGCTAATATTCTAGTAATATGCATGCTCATAAGCAACTAATTAAGAGACACTGCATTTTTATTGTCCTTTTTTATCTTCATGTCGTAATCTACCATTTGTATGTCAGTGTGTTTATGTGCAAACATTTCTTTTCTGTAAAGCACTTTCTAAACATTTTCTATTATAAAATGGTGCTACAATATATAATCAAAGATTTTGTGATCATCATGGGTCATTATGTATATTGGGGGACTGTCTTGTATTTGGAAAAATATGATAACCTGAGAGTGCGAAAGTTTTACATGTTTACATGAAATGTTACTGACTGTAATTCTGCATAATGCCTTACTGAATGATGCCTTTAATGGTGCTAAAGAGGCCATTTCTTTTATGGTTTAAGAATGATTAACCCCTCCTATAAAAGAGACGAGAAAACAGTAAATGCTATACATTTATTTTTATGTATGATTTTGAAGTTGCAAATAAATACTGAAAAACATAAATATGCAATAGTGCCACTATGGAGTACATATAATTTCTTTCTATTGTCTTTCTATTTACACATTTGGGTTATTTTAATGATTATTTGACGTAGAAAAAAGTGAGAAAGTCTCTCATTATTGTATTCCCTTTACTTCTTGTCCCTTCTTATTTGTCCCTCCAGTCAGTCTCCCCCAAACAGAGAAGAGAAAAACCCTTTCCTTCCATCTTCCCCACGTACACGCAGTGATTTGGTGGCGCGAGTGCCTCTTTGAAGGCCTATCCTTTCTTTGTCGCCTTCCTTTTCCTTTTCTTTTTGTTGGAGTTCAACCTGATGACATATCACTAGACGCATGTCCTCCTGGAACAGAAATTTGTTGGTCAACAAAAGGAAAGCAAAACAAGATTTTAACATTTTCTCTATATAATGAATACTTATTTATAAATATGTGCAATGCATAGCGGAGGTTAACTATCATTTACAATAATACAGTGTATATTCTGTACAGTGTGTCACTGCATAAACTAAAAGGGTCCTAAGACTAACCTTTGAGGAACTCCAAACAACTGCACTGTTTTTTTTATGGAAAAAAATGTGAATAGTATTAGTATTACCAACCTGCCAAGACTCAACTTCCTGAGATAGTGCCACCTTGTGTCTGATAGTGTTCAGAAGCTGCTGGTTGAGTGCATCACGTTCTTGTCGGGCCAAAATGATCTCCTCTTCCAAGGCACTATGGGTAATAAGGAAAAAAGATTGGGTTGGATAAAACAATAGACAGTTTCAAGCTACCCTCAGACTATTATGCAAAATATTCCCAATTCATCACATATCGTTAGCTTATCACTTTATCTCTGGCATTAAATACAACACACAGAGAACAAAAGGGTAGAGGTTGAAAAGCCTTTTGATCCAGTTCTCACCTGTAAGTAGGTTTGCCAGGACTGTTATGAAATGGCTTCACCTCTTCCCTCAGCCCTTCTAATTCAGTTTCTCTAGACTGTAGCTGATGAAAGAACAAAACATCATATATCACCTTAGATGAAGATACTCAGTCTATATGCATGCTATTGTGATGTCATTGTATTACATAGCTAACCTCTTTCTGTAACCTCTGAATTTCTACTTCTTTTTCTTGCAGAATGGCTGAATGGGCCAAAATGGTTTCTTTGGCCTGTTTGAGATCAAAATGAAAACAACCAGTCAGCAGATATAGAAAGTGTGGTGAGAAAAAAAGCTGTGTGAGAAGAAAAACAAGCACTTGCATACTTAAAACCCAAAGACGTTTCATAGTCCATTTATGTCACTTGTAGTGTAGTAATTATTTGCTACAAGCTAAGTTGAAGCATGCACACCTATCTTTTCACTAAGCAGGGGTTGAGCGCTACCTGAGACTGTTGGATCTCACTCTGAAGTGACATAGGGAAGCAGGTAGCCTCCCCCAGACTGGCCTCTTCTCCCAGGGCTTGAACCCTTTGCTGTAGGGTTCGGTTGACCGTGCGCAGCTGAAACACTGTGCTGTGCTCCTGTTCCAGCTGTGAAAGAGCCAGAGACAGCCAGACTGAAACTCTCTAGGGATGGATGGACTCTGACCAGCGAAACATAAACCTGAAACCTAGGCTGCCCAATTCTCGCACACTTTCGGACCAATAGTATGCAAGATTAGATTTAGTTTGCCTCAAATCATAGTACTTTGAAAATAGTATATCACGGTGTCCGTATGGTACAAAAGTTATAAAATAAAAATAAATCATAAAAATTCTGATCTCTCTCTGTATCATATATATATATATATATATATTATTTGTGCATGCAGCAAATAGCAAAGAAAGAAACGTTGCTAGAAGCCACAGATCTATTGATTGTTAAGTTCAAAGGCTCAAGGTTTAGAATGTTAGCTGCTGCTGGTCATAACTACAGCATCTTTTTCCACTGACAGCCATTTAAAAATATCCACGTATTCGGACTAAATAAAATATTTTGCAAGCATCATACAGTATGGTTTTTGTTTTTAAATTTTTTGTTTTGAAAGGTGTCTTATGCTCAGCAAAGCTGCATTTAATTGATCAAAAATAGACTGATTTGGTGCTAAAGAAACATTTCTCATTGTTAAAAATAAAAAAGTTATGCTGCTCAATACTTTTACCAGTCATAAATTTATTCAGGATTTTTTTGATGAATAGAAAGTTCATTTATCTGAAATTGATTTTTTTGGTAACAAATGTCTTTACTGACTCTTTTGATCAATTTCAATGTTTTACAGTGCATTTAATTGGGCTATATAGGTGATTATTTTATGTTATTATTTTATTCAGTTATGCTGCTTAATATTTTTGTGGAAGACTGGTGCATTTTTTCAGGGTATTAATAGCTGATATTTCATAATATGAATTTAGACATTTTACTAGTGCTTCATTCTTTGTGGTGGACTCTTAAAAGTGTGAAATGGACTTCCCAACAGTACTTTAGTGTTTGAGTTTGTAGATTAGGACGAGCCCTGGTGCAGCTTCACATCACTATATGCTACAAATCAATTATGATGCAGGGTGTAAATTCTATTTATATCTATCCTACATAGAGATTTGCTCCCCATTTGCTATATACTTTCCTACCCAAATTCTATCATCTGGCACATCCTCCTCACCTCAGTTTCTTTATCTTTCAGACTGGTCTGTAGCTCAATCACCCTCTCTCTCAATCCATCCCTCTCAGATCTCAGCCGGTGGTTGTCTTCTTGAGTTGACGTTAATCTTTCATCCATATGAGTACAGCGCTCTTTCATAACCCTGTTCTATGATACAGGATCAGTAGTGAAAAATAACAGACAAAAACAGTGAATCAACATACTGTACTTTCTTTGATCAAAGTTGATAGTGTCAAAATATCAGAAGATTAATTGGCCTGGCCGATGTATAGGTTTAATTCTACTTTGCTTCACTAATTTTGTGTCTATACCTCTGCTTGCAGACTGTCCAGTCTAGCAGAGCTTATGGATTTGCTAAAACTTGTATCCTCCATTTCTTCCTTCAAAGAACGAAGCTCAGTTCGCAAAGTATGCTCTAAGGCCACTGCCTGGAAGAAAAAAAAAAAAAGAAGAGAGAAAGGTTTAGATGTAGTCAAACATTAGTTCTAGGACTGCTTCTGACACCAGACAGATACCTAAACCTGCTGATCTTCATTCCAGCCCAGTATACAACTGTATCAGTGTTACTACGTCACTAGACATGTTTAACAACATGCATCTGGATGCCTCTGAAAAGATTTGCATATAGCTGTTAAAAACAGGAAGCTGGGGACTTCAAGCTTCTGATTGGTCACCTCTGCCAGCTGTTCCACAAGTTTCTGGTTGTGGTTGGACAGCTGCGTCAGTTGCTCACTCTCCTCACGACGCCGGTCACGACCCTGAACGTGTTTTTGGTCCAACTGCGCACGCAACGCTGTGATGTCAGTCTGCAGTTCTGCTTCTCGCTGACCTGCCTCGAGGTCCCGCACCTCCAGACGTCGCTGCAGCATGTGTTTCTCCTGCTGCATAGCCTGTTGTACAGAGACAAACAAACTTTGTCTGTAACTCACACACTTTAAAAGGTTTGATTTAAAACTATATCCACCTAAATGGGCCTTTTATGGTGAAATGTTTATTTTGAGGTTCTAGAAGGTGTTTTTGAGGGGGGTGTAATGGGTATAAAGTAACCTTTATAACAGGACTGCGCTATTTGAGACCAGTGATACAAACTCTCTCTAAATGAAGGGCCAACATAAACTGTTACTGTTGCTCTATCATATGCAACAATGTCACTATGCAGGAGATATAAACATTCAAAATGAAACAAAAACTTTTATTTTGGATGAGATTCATCGCGATTAATCGTTTGACAGCGCTACTCAAAATCAATGTTTGCACATTTGCCTCTTTCTCTGTATTTCTCTAGCAGATGTAGCCCTCTAGTAGATGTTAACCGGTGTGTCGTTTTCAGCATCTTAAGAAATTGTTTCTTTTATTGCTCACCAATGCTGAATTCATTTTATCTAAATACAATAAAAAGTGACAATACTGTGAAATATTATAACAATTTACAATATATTTTACATGTAATTTAAACCAGTGTGAGCAAAGCTGAATTTTTTTAGCAGTCGTTACTCCAGACTTCAGTGTCACATGATCCTTTAGAAATGATTCTAATATGCTGATTTGTTGCTTATTATCAGGGTCGAAAACATTGCACTGTTGATCAGCGCTGCTGAATATTTTTGTGTGAGTCATGATATGTTTTTCTCAGGATTATTTGATATAGGAAGTTTAAAAGATCAGCATTTCTTTGAAATAAAATCGTTATCTGTAATTTTTTATCAATTAATATGTCTATACTGAATAAAAGTATTAATTTTAATCATAAATGTTTAAAAAATTTATAATAATTAATAAATTAATGGTGGTGTTAATCTAATTTATAAAAACCTTTTACCCTTTTCTTCCATTGCAGTATTAAATAAGGTTTCTTTTTATTGCGATAGACATTTTATATGCAGTTAATATTTATAGAAGATATTAATAGATTTAAAGAAGTAACAATGTATTGTTTATGTGTACAGCACCATAGAGACAAATTACTCTGCTGGACAATAAAGACAATTAAGACAATTAAATTCTAAAAAGCTAGCTAAACAAAAGAGTTTATATTGTTAACCAAAGAAGAAATCAGACTGGTAAATCAAAATGGTGTAAACAACTGTTAACATATTGTATAAACATAAACATGTTACTTTACAGAGTTAAAGCCCGTTCACACCAAGAACGATCAAGTTAACTATATATGCGTACACACCAGCAGACAATAATGTTCTGTTTATTATAAGCATGCACTGCAGTTGCTGTACATTGTCTGCTGTATTAAATCCTTGAGCTTGTTAAAATCGGGTGGATTCCGATTGGCTGTTGTTTTTACTTTATTAGCTGAAAAAAAAAATTCTGAAAGTGATTCTTGCAATATCGTTCCTCTGTGTTGTTATAGTTTAGGTGTGGACTATCGCTATTCTCGTAGAATTTAAATGATTAGTAAAACTTTTTAGTTAATGTTTGTGGTTTGAACAGGCCTTTTATAGAGACTCCATCACTTCTGAGCACTCATTTTCATTCATACCTCCATCTCCCTTTCCATCTGCTCTATTTGAGCAGCCAGCTCCTCGTTTTTCTCCAGCAGAGCTTGGCCCACCTCAGCAGCCAAGATCAGGTCCTTCTCCAGCAGCGAAGGACTGCTGTCATCCTGAGGCGAGGCGAGAAGATCATCTGCTCCCATTGGAGACATGATCCGGTGACCGGAGGAAGAGTGTGACGAAGAGAAGGGGAAGAAGGAATCCTCCAGGATGGGAGAGGGTAGGTTCTCCTTCTTGGATGAAAACATTGGTCCGTCCCCTAAGTTCACGACCAAGCAGGACTCCAAGTAACCGTCTTGACAGTCAAAAGTTGTTCATCTGCATCCTTCCCAGTCTAAATGTCCAATGCTGTAGTCTAGACTGGATTTTCAAGACAACAAAGAACCTCACACCTCTTGTTTTTGTATATCCTTCAAAAGATGATCAACCCTTGTGTGTGTCACATGTAGGCTGAAGGTTCCTTCAAGGGTGGAATCATCAGTTGATTTATTGTTTGCTTTATCTTGAGTCTTCCTTATAAATCTCCCTATGGACAGAAACGTGTTAAAACAGGTGACAATTGTGTTGGAACTCACCCTGAAAATTATGACACAATGCTGGCAGGTGTTTTCATTTATAATATCTAATCCTCCTGGACTGTAAAGAGCTTGGATTTCGTCCCTATACAGTATGTGTATCCAAACACCACATTATCCATTTCCACCTTTGGGATTTTCTATTGTTGTCTAGGAGCTTCTTTTGTGGACATGACCAACATAACAAAGTTTCAGTGTTTCTCTCACATTCCAGTAGTTATTCAAGACTCCTCAGTGGCCCAGTGACTACACCCCTTACAATCAGCTAAACAGGTTTTAAAGAGCACAGGTAACTAAGACATAGATGACCTCCTTAATACTGATATTTCAGCACTATTTTATTTAGCATAGCTGTAAAGTGTTTTCTTGGAATAAAACAGGCTGCTTTCCTGTCTGTGGATCATAATGGAGGAAACACAGACAGAGGATGACATAAATGGATTTAAACCAGAACCTCTGGCTTCAGTGTTTATTATTAACTTGCTGTGGTATTTTAATGGCATTGAAACTGTTGAATCAACTACATTAGTCTAATGTAGTGTAAATAAAACAGCCCAAACTGTTCGTATCAACTTCACAGCAAATAAAGGCTTAATTTAAAGACTTAAGAACTTGAATTAATGTTTTATATTCAAAATAAATTTCTTGTAAAATCGTTAAGAAAGCGTCTGTTAGTGGTATTAATGTTCCTATTAACTATTTAGAACAAGTAATGCTTTGTTTTTCCTACCTGGGAAGTTCCTGCTCCAAACTTAGCATGAAAGGTGACAGGGAGGTACGACTGGTCGCCTTGGAAGCGCTGCTGTAAAGCTAATTAAGCCACACCTTCTCATGGCGTCATCAGTTCAGTGGGAGGAGCCCAGTCACACAAAAAGAGTAGGTGACGCTGACGTCAGGCGTTCAGGTGAGATACAGTCACTGATTTTGTATGAATTTGATTGTAATGTAACCAACAAATTATGCGTTGACTTAAGCTCTTATGTTTCTAGCCTTACCAAAGTGACCCATACCTTCGTCCTCAAAGATGTTATTTTTTATTATGAAAATCCAAAGCTATTATCTGCTGAATATGTTGTTCATTTCCTTATATTGAATGCAAAATTCTTCATTCATAAGCAAAAAATGGCCAAAAATGGCTTAAATTTCCTGTCTTTTTCCTGTCTTGTCTTAGACTTAAAAATAATAAAACTAGTACCAAATTTTTGATGTATTATTATTATTTATTCATAAATGTCAACATGGAGAATTAAACCATTGTTTTGAATTTTGAAGGCAGAAGTTCAACAAACCAAAAACAAAATTATAAAGTTCCAAAAATAAGAAAGCTGTAAAATTAATTTAATTGTTTACTTTTATTTAATTGTAACTTTAAACCTTAATTATGGTTGTTTGTTTTTCTGTTTATTCTAATGTTTCCTCTGGCTGTAACTGTAAATATTTAGGCTTTTTATTAAGGAAAAAAAAACTAGCCTATGATTAATTTATTTGTTCATTTATTGTATGCCTTTGTATGCATTTGGTTCACTTTTCATATTATTTCTTAAATTTTTACTTCTGTCTTTTAGTCTTCCCCATTTTCTTTTTATTCTTTTTTTTTAATACATTTCTTTCTGTTTCTGATTTGTACTTTAAAAAAAAAAAAATGAAGAAACAAACAAATTTACCTACTTTGCCAGCTTTGGAATATAAATGATCATATTCTTTTATGATAATAATTTAAATAGAGAGTTTGTCACAAATTATTATTTTTATAATTATTTTTAGTGAATATTAATTTACATTATTGCAGATGTTGAAAAAGCACAATCAAAATGCATGTACAATTCAAATCTGAATTTGATCAATTTACTGACACAAATAATTAGGCTACCGTAAAGTATAAGGAATACTAAAAAAGATAATTCTGGACTTTAACCTCTATTTAGTTTCATAAGAAACTTTCCTGTGAACTTTCCTGTCTTATTTTAGTTTTTTATCTTAATAAATAAAAAACTAAAAATACATTTTTAAAATACTTTAATATTTTGCCTCTCTCTATTTTCTTTTGTGCCATCATAATTCTTTACATAAACCCTTGAAAATATGATTGATTAATTCTTCCCACATGTTAAAGAAATGACAAAGGATTGTGCTTATGCATTAGAACTTTCAATTAATCTCTACATTTTTCTAACTACAACATGCTTCGGAGTGTTCAAAGATCATTTTATAATTCTATATAAAGTGTTTTATAGGTAAGTGTAAGTGAAGTAGGCTATTCATAATTTCCACAGTGTCAGATGTTATGCAGACTGCCATAAAATTTCTCAACATAAAAGAACCCGTTCAGGGGCTGTTAGGTAACCTGCTCAGTGCTGCCACTTTGTGGTTAAAGTAACCCACCGTACGCCTCTGTGAAGGAAGCAGCTTCTAGTCACAGAAAACCAGTTTCCTCCTGATAGATAACTGGAGATCATGATTCTACTTAGTAAGGTAGCCTACTGGATTGGCTTCCATTGCAGTTAGTTTTGTTGGACTGTTTGTGATATTTCAAGGTGATCCAAATATGGAAGTGGCTCAGAGAGACCATAAGGAGTTCTCTGAACCAAAGTGAGTGTTTTTTTATTTTTTTTTGCTACTGTGAAAGGACGTGTTGTTCAACCCCTGGCAAAGGCCTCAGCCTCAGTAACTAGGTGCTATGAGACCTGTGGCCTGGCTGTGTCCCTACCGTGGTAATAATGAACTGTGTGTGGATTCAAATAGGATTAGTAATATCTACACAAGTGAGAGTCTGTGAAACTTGCGGCAATACTTCCTGTTTTCTTGACTTCATATTTTTCTCTTACAGACCCTGAATGAAGCTAGTTACAGCTATGGGCTCTGCTCTGAATCTTGGCTTATAGCTGTAACTATAAGAATATATACGAAAATAAAAAGGCATTTTTGTATGGCATACAAAAAAGACAGTCATCTGAATCATTTAGATAATCATGTTTGCAATAGTTGTCAGATTTTGTCCTTAAATTTTGAAGAGAAAAATTACTCAAATCACTTGTGTTCTATAGAAGTAAATACACTTAATTTGAATGGAGTGTTACAGCAATTTTATCCTGTAATTATATAGATTATATAGCTACTTTCTGAAAATGGGAGGAGCTTGGTCTCAACATGCCCCTCCCACTTGAGCTTTAGTCCTGTTCAAACAAACTAAGAATCAGACAGACAGAGATGGAGAAACACGGTGCTAACTGGACCCTTCTCCTGGTGCTGTGTGGCCTCACTCAGGCTGGCAGACAGATGCCAAAACTCTCCGACAAGAAGCTATGCGCTGATTCAGAGTGTAGCCGTGAGTAATGCAAACCAGCTGATTTAACTTTAATATATTGATTCTAGGGAAATTTCAGGATAGTTTTTTTCTTTTAATGCTTTCTTTTAAATGTTCTTTGTTAACACTTTATAAGGTTCCATTTGTTAACAATATTTAACTACAGTACATTAGATAACATAATGAAAATATTTGATTAAATATTCATTTCAATATTTATTAATGCATTATTTAATCAAAAGTTGTAATTATTATTTATTGGACCTGAGCTAACATAAATTAACAATGAACGGTTAGATTAATAAAATACTGTTAAAAATAATAATAATATGAATTTATTGAATTTGTTACAGTGTATTTTATATTATAAAAGAGTTGGTAAAAAACAAATACTTGCCTTACTAGTTGACAAACAACATGGACATGATTTTCTTTTCTATATATATATAATGCTAAAAAAAACTTGACATGGTGGTGATAAAATTGTTATAATTTAAACCGATTGTGTATTCACAGATCCCATTCTCATCGCTAGAGCTCTGCAGGATTATTACCCACAAGACTGTCGCTTCATTCACATCCACCAAGGCCAGTCTGTCTATGTGTATGCCATGCTGAAAGACCGTGGGAACCTCTTTTGGGCTGGCAGTGTAAGTATCTACTTTATTACTGTATGAACTCAATTGCAAACATGCAGTATTTTAATAATTAAAACTTCCATGATTTTCTTGTATTGACAACGTGTGCACAAACAAATGCTTTCGCCTCTGACAATGAAGTCACAGAGTATAACTGAAGATAACTGTTTGTGAAGGTTCAAGGGTCATATTATGGAGACCAGGAAGCTCGTCTGGGATATTTCCCCAGCAGTGTTGTTGAAGAGACGCATGCCTTAATGCCTGCTGAGGTTGAGGTCAAGACTGATGTATGTATCTCAATCGTTTGTCCATGATAAATAAAAACAAACTGATGCACTGACAAATACATGTAATAAAAAATTGACATTTAAGATTAATTATATTCTTTTTTCTTTTCAGAAATGGGACTTTTACTGCTATTAGGATTGTGTGCTGTCTCGGCTGGAACATAAACATGATATTTGATTCCACTCTGCACTTTATTAGTGTGTCACTACATTTATTATTTCTAGTAGGCAACTCAACTTAAAGATTACTTACTATTCAGAAGAGGAAACGTATAGAACAGTGACTGTAGACTGTAAATGCTTGTTGATGCAAAAGTTTGAATAAAGCTGAGCTGCTGCTATTTGGCTGCTACTCTTGTGATCACTGTTTCTTTGTATCACGTGATGTTTAGGTTTTGAATGAAAACTAAAGAGAAAATCAATTACTACTCAAGAGATAAATGATTGCATCTGCCTTTATTATCTTCACACGACTTCAAGAGTAGGGCTAGATCACTGATGTATAATAGAGATATAGATCAGTGGGCTAGATAGATATTCGGTTTCTAGCCGAGTTGCGTCATGCGCATTTCCATGGAGACNTGACTTCAAGAGTAGAGTTAGATCACTGATGTATATAGATCAGTGAGCTAGATAGATATTTGGTTTCTAGCCGAGTTGCGTCATGCGCATTTCCATGGAGAC
>SCHK01035201.1:0-10684 GCA_004124795.1 Poropuntius huangchuchieni
ATATTGTGTGTAAAATTGTGTTGTCCTTAATATACTTTTATTAAACAGGTTTGCTGGATTTAAAATTATTAGTCCAGTCAACATTAGTCATTCTAAATGTTGACTGAATTAGAAAATATCACTTTACTGAATGTTTTTCAAATAAAATTGTGCAAACTTAAAAAAAATACGTCCACTCAACTAAGGCCAAGTAAAGAAATTCACTAAACGTAAATATTTTTGTTCTTTCAACATTTTGTTAATTGGATTTTTTACAGTGTGGACAAACAGTTCTATGTTTGATAAATTGTAGCTATACTCAAGTATCTTGCAGGACAATTCATTTTTAGAGAAATTTATCTTCGAAATGAGAATTTTCTTTTTTCTCTAAAGCATTTATTTACATACAGATAGGGTTAAGGATATAAATGCAATTACAATATAATTTATTCCTATTATCCAGTATCGACTGATAAAATTTGTAAAAATCTACAATAATGTCTGCTGATATGGCAAGGTAAAGTATGATGCATCACAGCACTTGGGGTGAAGCTCAACCTGGTCAAGTGAGGTCTCACAGGGAAAACCCTGGTTTATCTCTTCTGTATTGTTCTGAGTGCTACAGCAAGACCCCCTGACGCTTGTGGCTACTGGGAAGAGTAATTGCTGCTTGTGCAAATTAGCATCTATTACTACTGTATCTGTAATTAGGGTTAAATTAGCAGCACATTCAGATTGTTATTTAAGACCAAGTTATTGCAAAGCTAGAATTTACTCAGTGACCATGTATATAGACAGTTTGTGCTCTTGGACATGACTTGCATCACATCATGCAAGATTGTTTCTTCACCAAACCACACAGGTTATGTTTTGCGGAGGGTCTATATGATCTTGAAGCAGCGAGTTATATAATGCAGTTGAGTGTTAGACAGATGTTGTGCTGTAATAGCTAAAGCCGGGCACACAGTTAACCTTTACAACCTCAATCCCTGAGGTAGTTTACAGACGTTCACTCCTTCAAGGAACTCTCTCTCTCTCTCTCTTCCACACACACAAACACACTCAAGCACACCATGTGAAACATTCACAAAGAAATATATAGCCTGTTCTCTCTAGCAATGTGAAAACCACATTCTTGCTCCTGCAACTCAATATGCTTTTCTAAAGCTCAAAGAGTCAGAAGACACCTACTGTAAATATTAAGATACTGTACACTACTGGTCAAAAGTTTGGAGTTTATTTTTTTTTTACTGAACAAAGATTTTAAAAAGTGATAAAAAGTGGCAGTTAAGACATTTACAATGTTACTAAATATTCCTATTTCAAACACTGTTTTTTGTTTTGTTTTCTATTCATCAAATAATGCAATTTTTAAATGTTGATAATTACAAGATATGTTTCCACCAAATCAACACATTAAAATGATTTCCGAAGAATCAAAATATAAAATATATTAAATCAGAAAACTGTTATTTTAAATAACAATAATACAATTTCTTAATACTACAAATAAATACAGCTTTGGACAGAGTAAGAGACTTCTTTCAAAAACAATTTAAAAAATCTTACCAATGCCAAACTTTTACAGTGAAAGTGAATAGGGACCACAGCATTTTTTAGTGAATAGTGAGTTACATTTCAGTCTTCAGTTTCTCACACAAAGATATCAAATGAACAGAAAAGAACTTGAAATATTGTGCATGAGTGCCATGATGCTTTTAGGGTACATTTTTTGTCTTTTGCGAGTCTGACAGGCCTTTATTAAATCACATGCACTGTATGAAAAAGCAGCCTGAACATTCTTTAAAACTTTCCTTCAGTGTTATACGAAAAAGAAAGTCATATGAGTTTGCAACAACATCAACCCTTTGTGTATATGGACAGTTTGTGCAACTAGGGAACGATTCTAAGCTTGATTCTTCATTGGAAAGTGTGACCACCATCAACTAATGAGAACAAACCAATCAATTTGACACAGATGGCAAATGGATCTATATTCAACTGTAATCATTTCACTAAATTATATTTATCTGCATACTTCGAAGGCTACAGTTTATATACGCAATGTAAATCTAAACTAACCATCTCCAAAACAATTTGAAGCAGTGCCCGGGTGCCATGGCACAGTCAGCCATGTTGTAATTTCAGTTTGTCAGCGGCAGTAAAACATAACATTTTGAGAACTGGCATATTCCCAGCTGGAGTTGTTTTCTATTACAAATCCCTGAGATATTTGGGGTATATTTGGGTCCCTCGTTGCAGAGCTCCAGCCAGGCTTGATATTTCAATTCCAATAAAAAGCTCTCATTTTAATGCGTGATTGTGGAAACTTTTGATTGTTACGTAAGTAGGCTACTAATTTCTGTGTCAGATGTGGTTTGAAATGTTAGATAGAAATCTAAAACATAATATGGTTGTTTTAAAACAATGCGGAGGTTATATTAAGTCTGTGGAGGGTATTGAACTGCAAAATATTTAAGCAAAATCCAACAAGAAGTAAATGTATGCGCCAACTGGATGCTCAGAAACACAATATCAAAACAAAATCAACACTGGTCAAAGAGGCCATCACAATCTAAACATATGACTTGAAATAAAGATAAAAAGAAAAGAAAAGAAAAGAAAAAAACAAATCAGACTTTACAGAAACCAATTTAGGTTTAGGAAAATATGACTGTGTGTCTCTGTGTCTTAACACATCTTTTTCTACCTCATGTGTATGTATACACACACACACACACACACAGTAAATTGTTCATATATTATTATTACATTTTTTAGATTATTATTATTACACAGAAACAAAAAGCTAATAAATATGTATTCAGTATATAAACTAAAAAAAAACAATCCTTAAATGTCTCACAATATTAGCAGTGATCACAGAAGATTAGAAGAGTTCATCCAATGCTAATGCATTAAAATGGATTGATATATTCAAGATCACATTGCTTACCAAAACACAGCATGAACAAACAATGATGCCAAGAGGGCTGGTAACTCTATCTGCACAAAGTCATGGCCAGCTGAGGTTTTGTAGGGAGGATAGATCTCCTACTAGCACATAGACTCGACTTTAAACACTGAAGCAACTCATAAATCCATAATATCTTAATCATTGATCACCGTTTGGAAAGCATGAGCCCTGTGTTCTTTCAACTCATTCATTTTCATCTGTGCAGACACCAAAGGCCATTGTAATTGATACGTTCTGTTCTATAAATACCACAAACACAGAACACAAGCCCATCTGATGAAAGTGCTGATGTGGTGCACCAAACCCAATAAAGCAAAGAACGCACTGGAGGTTAATGAAAGGAAAAAGGAATTAATTTTCGATATCCTGTCTTAAAAACATGAAGTTACGTGTGGGACAGAAAGAAGATGGAAAGGCTGTTTGCTTTGACTCAGTCAGAGATGTGAAGACAGCTTCCAAGAGAAATGTTTGCTTTTGACTTTTTTTGATTTTGGTAGTGTGAAGAGGACATGTGCTTGTTATTATTATCAATAAACTGTAAATTGATTTTTAGTGTCTGTCTAGACGAGCTGTAAAAGTCTTTATAAAGTGATTACTCATACTAGAGCCCAATATACTGTTAATGCTGAACAATCACAAAACAACATAAACAAGTTATTAGTTATTAGATATTGTTTGTAGGCAATTTAAATAAACTGTAGACTGTAAAAGTTTCTTAAAGGAATAGTGCCCATAGTTAAAGAAACACCCTCAAAGGCCCACAAGTGTAAACCCTGATAACCCTGCAACAGCTTTAAACTCCTTATCAGCTTGCAGATAAACATAGACTGTAAAGGGAACATATAGCATTAACTGGATTTATGTTCACTCTGCATTTCTCATGTGAAATCACGTTGACAGTGGAGAAATATTTTCCAAATGAGATTGTGTATGGCTGTATATTTGCTCAAATGCTCAAATTACAAGACCCCACTCATATCTCTTTTGCCCAAGTTGGTTTTTCAAATTACTGTGATTTCCTTGAATTACCCTGATTAATTATGTGTATCTGGACATATGGGAGAGGAAATAACAAACAAACCGTACTGGAAACCAGTGATTTGCCCTATACCAGCCCTAAAGCGGACCTCAGATTTCCAAAAATGAGAACTGATCATGGGAACTTCTTTGCCATGATGGATCACAGGAGGAATGTGACTTTCGATGGCCTAGTAATCCCCTTGGAAACGCTCTACCCAGTACGGAATCACACAGGGACATTGAGGAATATTATCTTAAAAATGTTTGGAGAGAGGTGTCTATTCCAGAATCTATTTTGAGGAGAACCTTCCCAAAGAATAATTTCCTTTCAAGGATATCCATGCCTATATAAAATTTTGAATGTGCTGCATTTGATAAAAACCACATAAATGATCCGGGGAGGCTTTTGGGATAATATTATGTCAACCGCAGTTACAATGATGTCTTTTAACTATATGATGGAATTACAATTGCAAGCTCTCATCCTGCATGGCCCATTTGCACGTAGTTTGGACAGTTCTTGGCCAGAACAACAGTTTCTCACATCAAAACTTGGCCATGGGGCACTGATTGCCTTATTCCAAACAGTGGGCAAGGGTGAGGCATGCATCACTGTTGCCATGGCGCGTCTGTCTTGGTACTTTAAAAAAAAAAAAAAGACGTCTCCAAAGCACACAGCAGAACCATCCCAGTGGGGAATTGCACAGACAGCTAGTGCAGAACTCAAAACAGCAAGCTAGCAGTGTTGTGTACAATGTGGATGACTGGCACTTTATCTGCCTTGTTGAGCTTGGCATGATGTATTTGACCTATAACAGATGTGTTTGCTGTGGAAATACTGTAAGTATGTGCTCACTGCAACTTATCACATGGCAAACCAGGAAAACACAGCATTTTAACGCAATGTACTAGCAGCTCTACGAAGCTTTATATGGCTGCCAAGGTATTTGGGCAAATGTGAAAGAAGTCATGCTGAATTTGGTCGTCTGCTTGTAATTCCAAACATGACCAAGCTAATCACAAAAAAAAAAAAAATACTAAAAACAAACAGACAGTCCCCTGCTGTCTAAATTGTCCGAGTATGGACATATCTGAGTAAATCACATGCTGGAATTTATTTTAAGCAGAAAGGATAATTCTGATGACTGTAAAATAAGATTAGATACAAAATAGATAACTGAATAAAAATAGTAACAATGAATGAAGGTAACACTATTTTAAGGTGTCCTTGTTACGCATGTTACATGTACTTACTAGAGTTACACTTTATTTTAAGGTGTCCTTGTTACAGTGTAATATTAATTAACTACATATATTTACTATATGGTTAGGATTAGGGTTTGGCTTAGGGTTACTTGCATGTAATTATGCATTATTAATTGTTATTATAATAGTAAGTACATGTAACGTGTAACAAGGGCGCCTTAAAATAAAGTCTTACCAAATAAAGTGTAACCATTTATTTTTCTATTTTGTACGTAAATACAAAGTATTTCAAGATATAAAAAAACCAGAGAAAACATAAAAAACACATTAAAAAAGAACAAAAAATTAATGATGCATATAAAATATGCCAATAGAAATACTACTTCCCTTTTTTTCCCCAGGACTTTCTCACTTTTTTGGTCTCAAGGCATCAGTATGTTTCCAATGCAATGCTCTGATGATTTATTATTTTTCTCTGTAAAAGTGCATAAAATTGTGCATGCATATACAATGCATACGTAGACAGAATGAAATCAGCCCAGAGATGACAGGCTCCAACATCCCTTCTGAACTCTATATGGGCAGCCCGGCGCAGACGGGGACTTGCTGCCTCACTTGTGGCATTGTGTTGTCACACTATTCAACACTGTATAATTTAGAGGCCCCTTTTGTGTCTGTGCAAGTTGTTTTGTGGCCAAGCAGAGGGAGGGAAGAGGGGAGAAAAAAGGAATACAAAAATAGAGTGACGGGAGGAAAGTGTGAGGGAGTAGAAGAAAGACTTTTGAGGCATTGGTAGACAAGACCATAAATAACTTGTATAAGAGAAAACGATTAAACCAGGTCTATCCACGCAAGCCTGCACGCTCTTCAAACAGTTATTAGTGCAGCTCTATGCATGTATTCCACCTCTCAGATGAGCACAGGAACAGATCTGTAAACGACACACAGGTGTCAAAACACTGACACGCAGAAGATCAGTCTTACAGACACAAGCCAGAAATCCATTCACACACACACTCTTCAATCAGTAATGTACTCTCCTCATGTATTCTCTCAGCATTTTAAGAGGAGTGTGGAAAAAGATGTGGCTTCCTGCCAATGCCTGATGGTTGACATCTATGCTTTTAATATTCCTTTATCTCCACTGTGCTTTTAGTTTTATATAATGTTGAATTGCAGACATCATGAAATGGTTTGATTAGCGCAGTGTTGAATTTGAGACAGACGCTTGCTACAGTAGTGTTGGGAAAACCAGTTTAGAAAATTCAGTTTGGTGCAGAAATCCTCACTAATATCACTTTCGCCCCAAGAGGTGATTAAAATACTCTGTGAACTGAGTCAAGACCTTACCTGTGCAGTTAATACTTTAAAGTGCCTCCATCACAAGGGTAATTGAATGTAAATTACACACAGTTACTACTTATTGAAGCCACAGCCGTTTTCCACCTCTGATGGTATAATGTGGAACGATCTTTGACCCGCTACTATTAACCACCGGTTCATGTTGCTTTCAGATTGATGAGAGTGAGGGAGGAGGTAAGGGGCTTATATCGCCGTCTTCTGCAATTATACGCAGGCCTTCCTGACAGCCACACCCCTGGTACAAGGTGGAATGTGAGAAGCCTGGACGAGGGCCCAGACAAGGCAAACATGATGCTGGCCAGGGTTCAGATGAACCCCAGAGGGGTGCAGGGGCGGGGGATGTGAGGGGCTGTGGGTGTCACATCGTTTGTGGCCGAAAACCGCTAAACCACAACGCAGACATAATATCCAACCACATGCCACTTAGGTATGAAGCACGCGATTGTTTCTTGTGCCTCCGTTAAAACTTAAGAAAACAGTTATTGAAAATCAGGATATGATGACAAAGTCTCCTCTAATTGAAAACGGCTGCAAACATGCTGCTACTCTGCAAAGGTAAATTTCATAGGATTAGTTCAAACAAAGATGAAAATTCTGCTATCAGTTAATCACCTTCATGTCGTTACAAACCTGTATGACTTTCTTTCTTCTGTGGAACACAAAAAGAGAAATGTAAAGAATTCTGCTGGTCGCTTTTTGAAGTGAATGTAGAGTGAAGCTTTCAAGTTTCAAAAAGGACACAAATGCATCATTGAAAGTGGTACATACGATTTATACTCTATATTTCAATTCCTCTGAAGCCATCTTTGTGTCAGGAATAGATTGAAATTTAATTTGATATTAGCTCTCATGTATTTATTACAGAGGTAGCTATAGCTATGTCTGATTCTTGGATCATTTGAGTCGGATCAATTTCAGTTCACAAAATGGATTTGAATGATTCATTTATGAATTGGACCGATTCAATCTTCAAGTTCAGCTCACTGAATAAATGATTCAGTTACAGTGGTTGAAAGCTCACTGGAACAAAAATATCAGGTTTATTGGCGATTTTATTATTTTTCCTCGCACAATGCTTATCATATGACATCAGAACACTTGGAATACAGCAAACAAGTCATATGAATCATTTTTTAATTAATCTTTACATATTAAGCTTGAAAGTATGTTACCGTGGAGACCAACTACATGTAAAAGAACTACTTGTTCAGTTCTCTTTCATACAGCTTAAAGGTCTTTGCACACAGAGTCTGAAATTCTCGTCCGAAATATTTGCACATTTAAAAAAAATACGACCTCACGTTGTGTAAGTAATATTTACACACTGCCTCCAAAACGTACGCCCATCATAAAAAAACGCTGACAAGTTTAGATTTTCTGCGTTTTCGTATAAATAACAAGCATTTTGATAGGAAAGTATGATGAATATGAAAAAAAAAAAAAAATTCATTTTTGGGTGAAATGTCTCTTTAAAGCCCCCAAAAGTTTGAATACGAGTTTTCTGCAACTATCTTGCATCACTTATAAGCTGTGACAGTTCTAGTCCAGTTGAAAACATAGGTTAATCTTACAGACCAATTTATCTTTTTAATGGAGATCATAACGTAAGATTGGCGTCAGTTAACTTAACATGTGCTTTCACCCCATTGTGCAGATCATTAAAAAAATATTTAAGAAAAAAAGAAAAGAAAACTGATAAAACATACTACTCCCTGAGTTCTGGCAGGGATGCTTCTAGCAAGAAGCAAGACCTGTGGCTCAGATACAGCACAAGTGTTACAAAAACCTTAATGTGAGAATGATAAGAGAACACATAATTCATCCAAATACTCTGTCCCACACAATTGCACACACACATTTTTGATTTCCTGTTCTTTCTTGACTCAGTCTTCTTTCCTTTTCCCATAGGGAGGGTTACATTATTGCTCATTACTTATCTGCCTCTCTTTGTTCAACAATTTTTCAGTTTGGCGAAAGAGTCATCCATAGCGCTCTTTCATCCACTGATCTGATGTTTTGAATTGATTTCATGGAAAAGTTGATGTATTTAAACACTAGATAAGCTGAAATATTGGTTTTGAGACCTCAGGATAACTGGGACCAATGAAGACAGTCATTTTTAAAGCAACAGCTGCAATGGGACCCCACTCAGAAGTAGCACATAATGCGTCATTCAAGAAATCCCATCCTATCGAGACCTCCTTCTCTACTCTGGGTTTTTAGCATCACACAGTTCTAGTTGTTATAAACGAGAGAACAGAAGTGGAAATATATAGATATACTTTGTATAAGTATACATTTAGCCAAGCTAAAAAATTCTCATCAGCTTTGAGGATCATATATTTTACACTTTCTAAGAGCATTATTCAACTGTTAATTTATTTATTGAGGATCCAAACCAAAAATCCTGACTGCACAAGGAATATGTAAAAAAAATATGACAGTCTCTAAAATCAATGGCACGCTTGCACTGTTTCAAAATGTTATTAATTACACTAGATGTCAAATACTGAAAAGACGACAAAAAATCTTTAACAAGCCACTTGAGAAAACAACAACAAAAAAAGAACAACCTATGTTAATCACACAAAGTAAAAAAAAAAAAAGCAGCTCGCACATACAGTAAAAAAAGAAAAAGCTCAGGTTTGAAAAATGTCCATGTCTATTTCTTGTCTTAAACAATTTTAACAAAAATTACCATATTTTAATACAAAATTAAAGGGATATTTTTTAATGCCAACAGTAACACCATTTTCCAAAGAAAATACTCCAGGGCAACACTAATGCCAAAAGATATAACAAAACATTCTCATTTTTATTCAGGACGCATTAACTTTTAACCTGAGGCCATTTTTGGAAAACCTAAAGCCCAAAACACCTAACGTAAATAAAACGACAATTAAATTCACATTAATCCTAAAGCGAGTGTGCAACAGAGGGCGATTTATTAAAGTCACAGATGGAAATTTGACCTCATAAATACATTAAGCGGCCTACAATGAGGTGGCAGAGAATTGGGTCCATTTACAAAATTAGGAAGACATTAAGTGGCCAATTCGTTTGGGTTTAGGGTATATGTTTCATGGGGTTTTCTCTCCCCTTTATCAAACAGACATGGCTGAGTTATTGTAACAACCCAGATGAAATACAGTTGAGGAAAATTACTTTGAAAAAGCAACATAAATATCTTGAAATATAAAAAAATAAATAACACGTTCAATGCAGGCTGTAGTGTTCAAATTCGTTAATTTTTTTTATTTATTTTTAAGAAATGGTGACAGCAGTGTATTGTTTTTCTCATTTATTCGCCCCAGTTTTGCTTTCACTTCTCACAAGTATTAGATTTGGAGCAGTAACATCTCTCTGTGGTGCTCAGATAAACGTGGCACTGTTCTGGTGCGTGTAAAAGCTATGAAACAGGAAGGAAGAGCTTTTTATTCGGTTAAGCGAACGTTTACTCCGTACGCTCACCCAGCTTGTTGCTTTTGGCTGCTTCTATCAGCAAAATAAACTCTGATACAAAGGAAGTCACCCCTAAAATAGCTCAGTCCTGCTTTGGCTTTTTAGACATGCTGTGTGGCCGAGTGAAGGTCCACAGACTTCATGAATACCCTCAGAGAAGGAAACCCTCTTGAGCGTCGGGATTAACCTTTCCATTTCACTCTAGTCACCAATATCCAAACGGAGGGTCGAGCAGAACAATGGGAATTTCACAGGGCCAGGTTCCGAATGTGTGCTTTTAAATCTAAAGTGCTACTTGGCAAGACCCACTATCCTCAGAAACATGAGCTCGGAAAAAGTTTTCTTTGAACAACGAGTGTGAAGATCTATCACTTCCAGTCCCCTGACGGCTCCCACATGTGACACGGCAGAAGCTTGAGCTTTGTCTAAAATGGACCTCAGGCCCTACTGACAGACTAAATTCCATCGGCTTTAGAGACATTTAGAGTCTCTGATAGAACATTTACATAACGTTTATTCTTAAGGGAATAGTTCACCCAAAATGACAATTTTGTTGTTGTTGCTTTAAAATGATATCCTCAAAGTAAATATATATCATTATAATATAAATTTATCTTAATTTATTCCTTTGACGGCAAAGCTGAATTTTTTAGCAGCCATTACTCCAGTCTTCAGTGT
>SCHK01035253.1:4822-18091 GCA_004124795.1 Poropuntius huangchuchieni
TAAATACTGTATATACTGTTCAAAACTTTCGACTGGTAGTGTACAAAAAAACAGGAGCCTATAATATTTTGTATTAAGTTATTTTATATTATTTTATGACATGCTTTGTTGGAAAAACTGTGAAAAAACTTTTTTTTAATCATTTTAATCATGCAAAAAAGCTTGGTTTCTTATATTAGCAAAATCTTCTGAAGGTATTTGATTGCTTTGTGTGAAAACCAGACCAAAATATATATTATTATTCACTCAAAATATTGTTCTGGACATGCTAGTCTGGCTAGTTTGGTAATCTGTTGTGTTTGGTAAAACACCACAAAGGACCTTCAGGATTTAAGCAGCCAGACAAACATCAAATTAATGACAATTAGCTGGGATCAAGCAGTCTGTCTTGTGTGTCTGTCAAACGAGGAATCTTCTAATTAGACCCAGCATGCTCCCATCACTCGCATGGAAGTCTGTAACTATGCCACCATACACCCAATTATTTTAAATCTCGACCAGCTCCTCCTGAGCAAAAGCTCTCAGAGTCTATGAGAACAGATAACACTGCTAAAGACACCCGCAGCATCCAGCTCTGCAGCCACGTGGCCCAGCTTCTGCCTCACCGCCCCGGGGCATCTGCTATGCTGGCCCGACTCCTCCAGGCTCTGGGAGAGCTGCCTAAAATAAGATGTCAAGGGATTGTAGAAGCGGCTGTCAGTATTCCCAGAGTCTGTATACCGTGGGGGAAGACTTGGTGGATTAGGCGAGGCTATCTTTTATTTACCAAACTAAACAGCATGGACAGTTATCGGTGATACTGGGTGTAGTTTGTAGAAACATGAGGGAATGTGACACTTTGGGAAACTTCCTGCAGATTTACAATGCTGCGGGGTGAGGAACATTTACTTTAACAGTCTTGTTGACATGTTGACACAGTTGATGTCAATCAGGAATGAAGTTAATGATAGTAGCCAGCCTAATGATTTACTTGCTGAGAAATACTATAGTAGCTTCTAACACTTTGCATCTAACCGTGCAAAGTGCAGTGCTCAGTAAGTCATCAATCATCCACAGAGTTTCTGTTGCCACAACTTTGGATTCTTATGTAATATGACACACCTGTATCACTCGTATGTGATTTCTTAGAGAGCTGTCTTATCCTCAGTGGGCATCTCTATAGACCCAAGTCAAATAAAACCTCTAAAATCCAGCTTTAGCCTCATGCTGAATGAAGCCCTGAGGCAGTGGAATAAGATACTGCACAGCTTCATTAATAGCTCCAACACTTTTGCTTCGCTACCACTTCTCTCACGTGAAGTGCTATTGAAGTCAGAGTTGGGAAAAAATCAAAAATTAATTCAGTTACATTTAATTCATGAGTTGTCGTTAAATTGGCAATATGCCTCATTTAAATACGTAGTAACGGTATAAAAAATACTATATGTAAGCAAAAAAGGTTGGAGAGACCATGCTTATTGTGAATAAGTCATGACTGAAGGGTGCTGTTATGCGAAGCACGGCACAGCGTCATTACAGAGTAAACTGGTGGACATACAGTATAAATACAGACATACTATACCTGAAACAGAAATATACAGTAATATTTGCACTTCAGAAACTGTTGGCACTGTTTCACACGCATGAGAAGGCTTTCTTTGAGAGTAGGAAGAGCATTAAAGGTGATTGATGCAGCATAACGGCAGAAGGGGTCACTCATATATCATTACATAAATAATAAACAGTTAATTTTGCTGAAATACATAATACACGGAACCGTTTTGATGCAATATTGATTGCTTGTTGCTGCGCACTGCAGTAATACACTGAACTGTTGGGTGAAGCAAATAAACCACAGCTGTTGACCAATCAGGATCAAGTACTGGAACAAATAAATGCAGCCTTGGTAAACATTAGATACTCCTTTTAAAAACATTTAAAATCTTACTGACTGCAAACCTTTTATTGGTATTGTATTTATATATATATATATATATATATATATATATATATATACATATAGTTTAGCTAATCTTACTGTTTGTCAATGTATATTGTTATTTCACTTAAAGGGATAGTTCACCCAAAAATTCTGTCATCATTTACTCACCCTCGTGTAGTTCCAAAGCATGTAGCAACAAAGATTTTCTTTGTTTTGCCGAACACAAAGGAAGATATTTTAAAGAATGTTTGGAACCAGGCTGTTTTGTTTGCCATTGACTTCTATAGTAGGAAAAAAACAATATGGAAGTCAATGGTAAAACGAAACAGCCATTGATTTCCATAGTATTTTTTTTTTTCCTATGGAAGTCAATGGCTGTTTGTGTTACCATTGTTTGTGTATCTTCCTTAGTGTTTGGCAGAACAAAGAAATTCATACAGGTTTGGAACGACATGAGGGTGAGTTAATGATGACAGAATTTTCATTTTTGGGTGAACTATCCCTTTAAGAATCCTAGGAGAAACATGAGAAACCTGAGACAAAAATATTAAATGAGGCAAAACTAAGAAATTCCATTAAGTCTCCTGAGCACTAAACAATACATTTTCCACTGCGATGGTGTGCGCTTTGCTCAAGTCAGCGGAGACGAGATAATCACTGTCTGCAGGGTCAGTTTCCAGGAAATATGGGCAAGCTGACCAAGACAAACCTTGTCCAAGGTGAAGACTAGCTCTCAGGTGAGCATTTTAGAGCAGGTAAACCAATAACAACATAGAATAGATAGGTTCATAGGGAAGAACGCAAAGCCGTTTTTTATTACACACTACAGCACCCGCTCCCCTGAGCAAAACTAAACTCTCACACTGTTGTCACATACATCTTGTTTTATTGAGACAGTTATTTTCAAAGCACTGGCTCCTGACGTATACCTCAAGGATGCAGGCAATTATGTGAAGTGAAATGAGAGATCATGAGCAATAAATTGCAACTCCCGCACTCGGCGCCTCAACTCTCAGAGCGGAGTTTGTTTTAGAGTACAACAACCGTATGCTTTCAAAGTAGAATTAAACATTAAAGAACGAACAAGATTAGCAGACTCGCATTTCATTTTCCAGCTCCGAGTGTGAACAAAAGAAAAGTGAGACCGGAGAAGCGAAGCTATTTCAAGTTAGCGCCCCCGAGGGAGCAAGACCAAACTAGCCCAACAGCAGTGGATACGGGACACATTAGCGCACTCTTTTCGCCAATACACAAAGCTCACACTTAATTGATTACTTGATACGCTGTAATTGATTGTGAGTCTTGGAAATCAAAAGCTATAAGGCAGAATGTGTGGAGGCGAGGGATTCAGATTAAGGGGTGGCAATACGGGCATCTGCCCTGAATAAGGATGACTCAACCCTGATTGCTTTTGAGGTCGTAAATTATATTCAAGGAATCTGGAAATTCTTCCAGCATTGTTGGAATGGCATTACCTCTGTCTACGGATACGCTGTTAGGCGCAGATATGATAAAAATTATGCCAATATAAAGCTGACGGGAGAGTCCAAGTGGGAGGGTTGCTTGAACAATTCATCATTTAAAGCAACAGACCCATTTATCAGGCGTTTCTCTGTGTGTGTTCACACCGAGAGTTACTTTCCCATAGGGAGGTGAGACGGAGGAGACACAGAGACGACGGATGGGGGAAAAACATCAGCAAAGAGCCTAAATCATCCGGTCCCCATCAAAATCCAGCTACCTGATGTTACAGACGAGGGATAAAAAAAAGAAGGATTACGCGCTCACTGATTAGATCTCAGTCACTTTGTTCTTGCAGATAACACGTTATTATTATTATCAGAGACATCTTCGTTGCTGATGGAATAAAAGTGAAAAAGGAGAAAGGAAAAAAAAACGCCAGGTGACATTGAAAGTTGTGGCGGGCTCTTAAATCGTGCCCCTCCCCCACCCCTTTAGTTCTGACTACGACGGCTTGTTGTAAATATTTTAGCGCACTAAAGCTATCACAGCAGAATAAGCCATTAATCACATACAGGCTTGTTTGCTTGGAGACCCTTTTCTTTGTGGCCTATAATCCACAGTCTGAATGAGTTCTCAAAGGAGCTTCTATGAAGTTGTTTTCAATTACAAAGCCATTTAAGTGGCTGAGAATGAAGAGGACCAAGCTGAATCTTCCCCTGTTTTCTTTACAAATTAAACACGCTCTAATCCTCTCAGCTATTTGCCTTTGCCCTTGAATTTAATTTGCAGAAATTTCAAATTGCTAATTCCTGAAAAAAAACAAAAAAAAAACTCCTGTGATTCTCAAAGCAAAAGAAAGTTGTTCGCTTCGCACGTCCTCGCCGTCTGCTGCCCTATTTTCCACCGTCTCTCCTTTTTAACTTTTTTCAAAGAAGCAGTCACAGCCAAAAGGTGAGGGGCTCTGGGTATAATGATATCAAAGCTCTCACAGAAAGTGACTCCATTGAAGTGAAGCCTGATTTGGGTGAATCTGAGGTCAAGCCCTGGGCCCTGTCAAATGCAGAAGGCACTTGATGCTGTCAGTGTCACTCAATAATTCAGAGTCCATCCTGAGGGAAGTCTGACCCTATATATCTTCTCCCACACTGTAGCAGCCTGATTTTCACCTCTTGTCGGACCCCTCACAGCCAGGCAGGACACAAGCCCTGCGGTGCAATCTTTGAATTAACTAGAGGTGACCACTGGTCAAACTGCAAAAAGTGCAAAGGAAGATGAGGACATTTTTACCACTACTACTAGGGGACAATTGGAACAAGGGGTGCACTTCTTTTATAAAAGTTATAGTGATGACAAATACGAAACATATTTAAGTGAGTATGGTGAGTTGGGGATCCCTGCATTAAAGCAGATGAATGGATGTGTGGATGGATAGAAAATAAATAAATAATTACACACACACATGTTGGGTTTCCATGTTTTATGAGGACATTCTATAGGTGTAATGGTTTTTATACTGTATAAACTATATTTTAATCTCCCTACACCTAAACCTACCCCTTCATTCTATATGATTAATAAGCTTGTTTCCTCATGGAGTCCAAAAAATGTTCCCACAAGGACAAGGATTTTTCCTATTTTCCAAAATGTATTACTATTTTATATTTATATGCAAGAAAGAAAACATTTTTTACTTGTTTCAGATGATTATAGGTACAGTATAGGTACCACTGCCATTAGAGATAAAGTAATTAGTAGTACTATATAAAGGTGAAAACTATTCAGCAATATTATTACTTTTGAAGTGTGCTCTTATATTTAACTAAAAAGTTAACTTATTACAAATAGTTCCAAATGCCTCCAAGCACTGTTACAGGTGCAAATGTTACTCTTATTTATTTTATTAAATTCAATATTATGATCTAGTCTTACTTAATAAATGCTATGGTACATCTGTGTTACACTTACATACAAGCGCTTCAAATATCAAAAGATGGCAGCTACAAAAAAAGTACACTTGACCCTTTGCAAAAAACCACCCTCCTTAGTTACTGTTGTTATGTCCGACAAGCCATGCTGCTCTCATACACATGATGTTCTCACAGTGAAAAATACATCGTGGAGCAAAGAGGAACCTAACAACACGCCGACAGACAAGACAAGGTCACCTCTGGTATGAAACAAAGTCTCAGCTTTCAAATTTAGTCATTTTTTAATAAATTCATACAAATAATACAGTTTTCTTTGCACAAATATACTTGCACACTTTTGAGAGTCTATCTGAAACTATATTCAATAGTAGATTGAATATGAAAGGCTCATTACATTTCAATATTTCACCTATTACTGCAACTACGTTTTGCTTAAACCTTGCAGTTTGTGGACTCCAAGCACGGGAAAGTTCCTTGAATTACTTGACACAGACAGGCAAAAGAGCCGCTTTCACAACACTGTTCTGAAGGACTACGTATAATTACAGCCAGTGATAAGGCTGTGTAAAATCACAACGGTTGTCACGGGGAGCATAAATGTTCTGACCTGTGGATTTAAGGTGACCTTTGTCTGGAGGAGCATCTTCTAACCTTCTGTCTCACATTCCTCTGGGCAGCTGTAAAGCTCACATTAACTGCACAGCTATTATTTCAGCTCTCACCGGGAAAATAAAGCCAGTGGCTGTAAGGATGCCATTTTGAGGCTCATTTTAACGCTTGATTAAAAGCTTTTTAAAGCCCACACTCCCTCACAAAAAGTCGACCACCGGTGAAAGCGAAAGAACAAGACGTGACTGCTATTATCGGTGATTCATTTGTGCGAATTGTGTTGTTGCCGTTCTGTTGAGAGGGCAAATATATAGCCGTGTGAACAGCTTTTCCAGTATGCTCCATATATCTCAACACAATGCAATTCATGAGCTTAAACATAAACTTGCTTTTCGTTTTCATTTATGGTTTCTTTACAAAGCCTGTCAACGCCTCCCTTCTGAACTCTCCAGGAAGAAAACCACGTCCTCTTTGCCTTTCCGAGACCCTCAGTCATGGTCTCCGAGCCTCTTTCCCTCTCTTCAGAGGGGGCTGAACATATATTTACTGTGAGGAGGTGAGAATAGAGGGTTTGTTGTAGACAGAGGAGCTGAGAGAGCAGCAAGAGTTGATGGCTTTTTTCCCCTCTCTATCCCATCTGCCCAGCAGGCTCCCGGCTGCCCTGATCTCAGCTCTATTCCCCGCCAACATTCCTCCCCAGGCCACAGCCGACATAATCAGATCCCCCGCACCAACCCATCTCCCATCTTTACATGTTAATACGTATCCTGACCAGAGGGTCTGTGTCAAATGGGAGGAAATGATGGCTTGCGAGGGGGCGGGAGGAGATAAAATACAGTACACCTGCAATAGATTCAGCACCTGGTGGACACATGGAGGGGTTTTTACTGCCTGTTTAAAACAAACATTTATTGGGGACATTAAATCAAGGACTTCTGTCCATATGTCCATGATGGAGTAGTTAGAGTTTGAGTGGAGATTCAACCTTTATTTGCCCAAAAGTATATATATTTTACATATATAAATAAATATCATTTCATAAATAAGATACAGTTGATGGAAATCCCATCTGCATCATGGTGAGACCATGTAGGGTCACGACCCCAAAGCTGAGAAACTCTAGATGGACGTGGCTTACAGCAACAGTAATGCAGAGAGACATGACCTTAGAAGATCTTTGTTTTCACTTACACGTTCCCTTCAGGACGGACTAATATTTCACATAATTAGTCAAATTTTCATTCTCATTATCAAGTGGTCCTGAGGGATCTTTTTAGCGAAGGAGAAGCCTGATAAAATGTAATGTGATTTTGTCTCAAGTCTTTATGGTGATTTTAGACATACACACTTCCTTCTGCTTTTCACTTCTTAAAGAACCATTACACAGCAAGAAGCTTCCTTTCATTTAGGAAACGGTAGCCATTATCTTGTATTTTAACTTAATCCTGCACCCTCCTCACTCGTCAGAGAATCATTTAAATTCCTATTAGCTTTTACTGCCATTTCAAAAGATATGAGCTTGTCAGAAACTAGAACAACGAGCACATTTTATGAGCTCTTAATCTGACTAAATGAACCCCAGAAATGAAAGATTTCAGTAGAGTTTGCAGATGGGTACTTGACGAATTTTTCATTCCTTTGTATGGAGACACATCATCCTCGATATAAACTGCAGTCAGGATGATGGCACCAGGTGGAACAGGAACAAACGAAAGTCTAATACTTGACTCCATGAAAGCTCTTTAAGAAGCACAGCAAAGACGACCTTTTCTTAGAGGTCAAAAACTATTTGTACTCCACTCCAAAAGAACGGAATAACTCCCCCAATGTAGCTTAGTCGGTTGCGGTACAGAAAAAGAAAAAGATCTCTTTCACTGTTAGTGCTAAATCTTTTCTGAAAGACACTCAACACTGATGCAGAGATGCCACTCTCAGCTGATAGTGGTCTGTTAATGGAGTGTCTTATCTAAAGCTCTCGCAGCTCTGAGGCATCTATATGAGGGGCCTACTGTGGTCTTTTTTTACTGAAATAACCCCCACACATCATGGTAGATAAATTACACATATACTATCACAAGATAAAGTACAGTTACCCTAATGAAATATTACTCCACTTAAAGTTTTAGTACTCCTTTTAAAGTGTACTTGAGTAAGCATAGTTTTGATGTAATAGTTTTCCCCCAAATTTAAATTTACTCACCTCAGGCCATCCCAGACGTACATGAGATTGCCAGAAGCAACGGTTTGAAGTTAAAAACAGATTTCAAATGGATTTGTTTATTACAAACAAGCAGCTTTTTGCTTCTCAAGACATCAGTTGATTGATTAGAGTTGTCCAGAGCACTTGTGGATTATTGTGATGTTTTTATCAGCTATTTGAACTGTTATTCTGACGGCACCCATTCACTGCTGTGGACCCATTGGTGAGCATGTGATGTAATGCTACATCTATCCATACTTGTTCTGAGAAGAAACAAAATCATGCACATCTTGAATGTCCTGAGGGTGAATACATTTTGAGGAAATTTTCATTATCGGATGAACAATTCATTTAAGCAGTGAAAGTAAAACTACAAATGGATCAAATGGATTATTATTTGCAATTGTCTTACTGCTCAAAATAGTCATTTAATGGCTTTTACATATTTTTATGAACTAGCCAGTTCGACAAATCAGCTGTAAATGGATCATTCCGATTCTTAACTGAATCACTCACTCACAAATAAATACTATTTATTTAAGCATTGATAGTAAAACAACAAATGGAAAAGACTCATATGAATGAATCATACAAACAGACATTGCTATCATGCCTTGGGTGGGTGTTAATCTTTCATTTAAAAAAATAAGGAAGGATATTTTTATACAATGTATTAACAAAAATGAGATATAATGATGTGGAATGTAATACAGTAAAAGAAAAAAATAAGAGTGTGTGTGTGTGTCGATTGATACAGTTTTGCAGGACTATAACCCTGACACACAAGAACAGAGAGGGCTGTTAAAAATGCTGAGACTAAGAAACCAGTATTTTTCTAGATAATAAATAAATTATCATATCTGCAGATCCAGACAGGTGACAACCAGACCTCGTTTGATCATTGGAAAAATTCCCAGAAAACTGTCATTCACATCCTGAGTTATAATGGAGTCTTATTTCTATGACATCTTCATCATTCCCACAGTATAACACAGTGTCAGGGCTTGGCAGGTAAAAATTTAATGCACTGTGCTGATTTGCAGCTAAACCTTTAGGCCTCTCAGACACTGCAGTTTCTTCAGGTATGAGAGAGACGGAGCCTGAGGGGCACCTGCTCTGAGTTAGACACTCATAAATAATATCGGCCTGCTTGTTTAAGCCTCGTATACAGTTCCAAAGCTCAAAACCGTGGCTGCACACGCATGTTGTAACAACACAATCAACACCCAGAGCTGCTTGTAACCTTCTCACTGTTTGACCTGGCATCAAACACAAGATTAATGACATTAAAAGCTCCATGTTTATGAAGTAAAGAAAGCATTTATTTACACATCTGGATGGAATGATGACAATGAAACAGAGTTTCTAAACATACTGTATGTCTACTGTAATACAGCCAGTTTTTGCACGTTTTTTCTGTTTATCTTGATTTACTGTACTGTATGTCAGTGTACTGCTGTGAACAGATGGACATTAACCTTTACATGTGATTTACATTAGAAGCTCATATTCATATGCACGCATGTGAACGCAACATATACAAGTTTAGTGAATTCCTTTGAAGTGCAATTTTATCTAAATATCTCTGAATTGTAGCAGACGCCGGGTTGTTAACAAGCTATGGTTGTCAGACCGCAATTTATGGTTCGAATTTGAACTAAACGCATAAAACTTTCAAGCCTATCCACCCTCTTTTGCTGTAAAAAATGGAAAGGGGAAAGTCCCACAGAGACTGGATGAATTAGTCCCTGTCTTTAAATGAGGAGCGGGGGAGAGAAGGAAGTGAGTTTGATTTAATGTTCTTCTCTCTTCTCAGGCCTACAAGAGGGAGTCAATTTTTTGTGTGTTTCTGCTCTAAAAACATTTTTTTATTATTATTTTCGATACACTACAGCTGCTTTACCAAGATTATTTGTGTAAACATTTTAGCAGGAAAAATTTATGAGTATATGTATATATGTTTTGACTGTAATTTCTTTGCTAGCAAGCAAAGAATATAAAATACAGCTAGTAATATGTGTATACTGTGAAGCAAACAAAAATAATCAAACGTAAATTTCATTCTAGCATCACTTCACCAGAAAAATGTATATCCTTACTGTCTATAAAAAACAAATAACTAAAATTAACAATAAATATTTTAAAACAAAATCTTAAAAAACATATATTATATATATATATATATATATAAATGAAAATATATTTAAATTATTAAATTAAATTAAATATACAAATAAATAAATATACAAATACTTTGATACCTTTTCTCAAGCAAAAAAAAAAATTGTATAAAATTTATACAAAATTTATAATATATAATCAGCGTATGATTTCTGAAGGATCATTTGGCACTAAACACTGGATTAATGGTTGCTCAAAAATAAAATACATTTTAGCAATATTTCACAATATTACTGTTTTTACTGTGTTTTGATCAAATAAATGCAGCCCTGATGACCATCAGAGACTTCCTTCAAAACCATTTAAATAATCCTAATTCAACTTTTAACCAATGGTGAATATATAAATTATGTTAGTTTGGGAGGCTCCAGTTTTAGAGCTTTCCCAACACCGCTTAGATGAGTTCAGCATGCTGGAGGATCAGCAGGTTTACGGTGTCTTTGTGTCTCAGGGGAAACATACGGTCTGTGTGCTGCTGGTTCAACATAGTTCTGCTTTACAGATGTGAGAGCAGAATGTGAGATCACTTGGCCTTCAAAAATGATGAAGAAATCAATGTTGTGTCAGCCTGCTACAGTAAGGAAAGCTCAGGGTTATATCTGAGACGCTCTAGACATGGCCTTTAAGATAAGCTAGTTTTGACTCTCTGTCATTGCTAGACATATAAATGCTCTTCTTTTAAAAGATATTATTTTCTGTTTTCAGTAGTGAGCCATACTCCAACTCTAAAGGCTGCATTGTAGTGTTAAATCTGAAATCTATGTACTGTAGGTCAAAAGTTTATGTATTAAATGGTATCATAGCACACGCTTCAGAATATCACTATTATCCTAAATAATGGCTCTTTTGACAGCTATTGTACAAGGACAATGTGTAATTACTGCATTGAAGAGTCACACGGCACTGCTAAAATGCATCAAAAAGACCGAGTCTTATATAAAGTCCATTTGGTAACATTTACTGAATATTTTCCACTTGACCTTTATGGCCTGTACCTATTTCCCTTGCATCACAGACCCCTATTATTAATACCAAGCCATGAAAGACCCCGCACTCCTGTGGGCCATGTAGAAATACAGTCATAACCATCACTTTTTAACAAGGCAATCATAAACAATCCCAATCCAGCCACAGAATGGTAAATAAGATCCTATCTGGGGTTGGTGCCACTGAGAATTGCTTCTATAAATGCATGATTCCATTCTTTCAGGAAATATGCTGCATGATTCATAGCCTTACCTGTCACAAGAGAAACATTTTTAATCTTTTAGCATCTTCCTGCTGCTCTCCTTCATTTAAAAATAGATAGCAAAATGTCCAGCATAATGAGTAAATTTGCCCTGGAATAAATGGTTGTTATTTTAAGTTTAACTAAAAATGCACATCAAAATCTGTTTTATTATGGCCTTGGGCATTTTTGAAGGAAGTGCTCAAATCGCTTTTTGATGTTGCGGTTGACATTTATGTGATGGAATGGGACATTATTTAAATGTACCGTGACCCTGAAATGCAGGGAGGCCACGCAGAGGCCAATGTAGATACATTTTCAGATGAAGACTGTTGAGCTCCAGGGCTACTAGTATACATGGACCTCCTTTTTAAGCATATATTTTACACACTACCATTTAAGTTGGGTAAGACATTTTATTTAAGAAATAAATAGTTTTATTCAGAAAGAACAAATTAAATTGATCAAAATGGACAGTAAAGATATGTATAATGCTACAAAAGAGTTGTTTTGCAGAACTTTTATTCATCAAAGAAACATCAATAAGAAGAAGAAATGTTTTTTAAAGATCAAATCAGCATATTAAAATAATTTCTGAAAAATCATGAGACTGAAAACTGGAGTAATGGCTGCTGAAAATTAATTGCCATCACAGGAATACATTACATTTTAAAATACTGTATATAAACAGAAAAAAATGTAGTAATATTTCACAGCATTACTGTTTTATGGTACTGTATGCATGCAGCCTTGGTGAGCATAAAATACTTTTCAAAAATATATAAAAATGTGCTTGATTCTCAAAAAAAAAAACAAAAAAAAACCCTGCTCGTTAGTTACTAGTTCAAACTGTGCTGCTTGCGATATATGCTGTGCTTCACTAAAAAGAACTGACTCATTAGTGCAGGGGTGGCCAACTTTGGTCCTGGAGAGCCACAGTCCTGCAGAGAAACTCCTTGATAGAAACTCCTGCCTGTAGTTTCTAGTAACCCTTAGTCCTTGATTAGCTTGTTCAGGTGTGTTTGATTGGGGTTGAAGAAAAACTCTGCAGGACTGTGGCTCTCCAGGACCGACGTTGGCCATCTCTGCATTAAACCCAAAACACACTGCATGTCCACACTCTGCAACATGGATCTAATAAACTTGGTCACAATGTGTATGTAGACTGTATGATGATGACACCTATTGACTCATACGATACAACGCACATTACTATAAAAGAATAAAACGTTATAAGCATGCACTAGTGGTAAACAAAAAGAGCATGATAAATCAAACTTTAGCTGTTATATTTTTATATGTGCTGAAAAAAAGTGGAAGCAGCGAAAGAGGAAGCATAAGAGCTTGAGGTAAGTAGTTTTAGCGCCATGTCGTGTTGATTTCATGTCGCATTTTTATTGGTTGGCCAGTAAACACACTGTGCGATGATCATGCTGTATCGTAGGCTACCTTTGGTCGCAAGACTGTGGCAACGGCTGTCTTTGAACCTCTCTCACTGTGCGACACAGGACTACCGCTTAGGAGCCACAATCACAGAAATCGCCACGATTGTTTCACGATGCCAGTCTTTCGTCTGGGAAAGCCGAAAATCGTGCAGTGTGTTTAGGGAGTCATTTGTTCAGGAGTATAATACACTGTTCACACCATACGGTTTTGTTTAACTAAAAAAAAAAGACTTGTTAGAGTTGTTCAATGGGAGTCATTAAAGGAACACTCCACTTTTTTTGGAAATAGGCTC